>JPKY01000108.1:0-93158 GCA_000769265.1 Hapsidospora chrysogenum ATCC 11550
TATATATATATATATATATACAGCCTAAGCTGTTTATACAGAGACTTTCCAGTAGCTGAGGGGAAGCATTGGGAGAGGGGTTCTCCGTAGGTGTAGATGGTGGTGTTTAGTCAAAATTCTATCGTCTAGCAAGTATCTATGATCTATGATCTATGATCTATCTATCGAGAAAGACTCGGATATCCACTCCATCCCAATTTCGCAGACAAGATAATACTCTCTCGGAAAGGGGCATCAACCCAACAATGCACTCACCGCCTCCTCAACCTCATCCTCATTTCCACAAACCAATCCACCCCTCTCATCCGTACTCCCCAATGGTGCCTCCCCCAGAATAATCCTCCCGTCCATTGAATCCACCGCCTTCCCACCCGCACACTCGACAATCAGCGCAACTGGCAGCAACTCGTACAGTTTCCGCAGCTTGGCGCCACTCCCCGCCGTCACAGGCGACACGTACAGTCCGTGGCCTTTGCACAACGCGTGTACCACGTCCGGGACGAGGCCGCCGCTGTACCGGAGGGTGTACCTCTTGCTGATGCGTTCTGTCACTAGTGACATGTATCGCGGGTCCTCGGACGCGGAGCGGAGGTTGGCGGGGGAGAAATACCGCGTCTTGTAAGGGGCTCTGGCGAGCTGTACGTTCGGACGGATGAGCTGCCACGTCGGTGGTGTCCCACCGTCTCCTGCGCCTCCCAGCCCGAGCTCAAAGCACGACGGTTCGGAGCCGGGGATGCGAATGGCGACAACGGCCGTGGTCCGCGGACCAAACACGCCAAGTATGGCAGCAATCTGCTTCTCCCGAGGCGACTGTCCCAGCGCCGTCTCACCATCCCACACGCCGACGATAGTCCCGACAGTCCAATTAGGCCCGATGATGGAGCTCCCGTCGAGGGGATCAAACGCAACCGTGTACCTCTCACCTCCGACCCCATTCTCCCTCCCCCGCGCCGCCCCGACGGACCTCTCAACAGGATCCTCCTCACTGCTCGCCGTCGCGACGGCCGCACACCCCGCCAGTGCGCTGCGGATGTGCTTCTCAGCCGAGACGTCGACGTTGAGCTGGTCGTCGCCAAACTCGTTGGATGACCCAGCCAGCGCAACGTGCTGCGAGATGCGTAGTGTGTGGGATACGTCTGCTATAGCGGAGAGGAGGGAGGGGATGACGGAGGTCCGAAGCTGGGGACGGGTGTCCTCCGGGAGCAGTGATTCGAGGTGCGCCTGGAGAGCCGGGCTGCCGGCGAAGGAGTCGGCCATTCTCGGTGTTTTGTTGGAGAATACGGGCTTGCAAGGTGTTGGATCGTACGTCACTGCATGGGATTTGATGAGGTTTGAAATTCTGTCCCCCTGGTGAGATATGAAATTTTCATGCTAGAGATTTGCGATTAAATGGCGCGCTTAGTAGTCGTATAAAGGCGCACTTGTCTCGATGAAGTGTCGATCACCATATACATATGTATTCCATGCCATTGAAGTTTCTATTTATTCATACACCGACTTCGTAACCACTCCTAACTAGCGTCTTTACCTCCTTCCGTGGTGCATATATATGTATATACATATCCAATGTTCTAAGCGGTCATATACACACGAGGCCACCGATGATGTAGGGTAGACCCGGCCTTATTCTCGGAGGTCCAGGTCCACATTAGTTGACTACCTGCTATTAGTGTTCTATTATTGATCCCATCCGGTCCCCGATCTAACGGCATTGGATAATAAAACTGCGAGTTTCGACCACCCAAGGTTCGACCCGGACCGAGTCCCGGAGTGCTGCTGCGCCACCGTAGCGGCGGCCGGAGAACAGGCCGAAGTCAAGTATATCGCATATTACGTTAAAGTCAGTCATATATCCGTACATGTCCGTCATTAGTTCATACTATCTGTAATCGCATGCAGTCTGCAGCCATCTCGCCCCTCATCGCCTACAAAGACCACCCTCATCATCTACAAAGACAGCCCTCATCTCCTAACAAACACCGAAGAGACCATCGATATCCATCTTTTGCATCATGTCCAAGCTGGTACTTAGCCGTCGAACCTTTCTCGGATCAGGCCTCGAAGCCGACCTCGCCGCGCTGCGGCCCGACACCGAGTCCAAACCCATCGTCGTCACTCACCCCACAGAAGATGTGAGCGCTTACTTGCCCCCATCCCATACATTACAACAAAGAGCATCCATCTCTCCTAACATCCCGCAGCTGGCCACCCTCGATGCCCAGAGCGATTCCTTCACCTTCGACTCGTTCACCACCGCCGACGCCTACGAGCTCGGCCACTTCCTCCACGCGCGCCTATCTCCGGACCCGCGTCCCGCCCTCATAAAGATCACCCTCGCCAATGGTCTGACCATCTTCCAGGCCATCACCGGCAGCGGGGTGCAGCCGGACAACGAGGTGTGGGCGGAGCGCAAGCGCCGCACCGTCCTCCGCTGGGGCTGCAGCACGTGGCGGATGCACTGCAAGTTCTCCGGCGATGAGGCCCTCTTTGCGTCCAAGTTTGGTATGGGCCCGGACCAGGCTGGTCAGTATGCTATCCATGGGGGTGGAGTGCCGATCTATGTGAGGGACGTCGAGGGCCCTGTGGCTGTTGTGGTTGTTAGCGGGCTGAAGCAGCATGAGGATCATGGTGTTATTGTCAGTGTTGTCCATGAGAACTGGGAGGTTCTGGACTGAGGTTGAATAATTATTCACACTGAATCAGTGTTGATGACCCCCCCCTATGTACCTGGAATAGATGAGGTGGACGACGTGAGGACGTCCACCCTGCTCAAGGTCGGTGCGATCCACATAAACAACACTTGGATGCGTTGTGCATTAAAGTGCGCTATTCACTTCCCGACACACTCCTGATGTGTTGGTTAACATCCTCAAACTCTCCGATCCGCTCACTTCCTTTGCGTGTCCAACACCCTCCGCAGCTTCTCATCTCGCTCCGCAAACTGCCAGGGATCCGGCATCCCATACGCCTCCTCCGTCTGCTTAGCAACCTTCTCTTCCCACCTGTCCCCGCTCCCAAACTCGACGCCTTCCTGACTGTCCCAGACACCCTGTATCGTACCTCCAAGATTGTCCAGGAATGCACGGATGCCCGCCGTGCCGCCCCCCATGTGGTACGCCCTGAAGGGACCCTGCACTGCGAACCGCGGACCCAGGCTCGCCTCGATTATGGCGTCGACGTCCTTAACACTGACAATGTCGTTTTTCACTAGGAAGCTTGCCTCTCTGAGAAGCGTGAAGGCTAGTCGGTTGCCAACGAATCCGGGCACTTCCTTCTTGATAACGACAGGTCGATGGCCCGAGCCGAGCTTGTCAAAGTAATCGCGTGCAAACTCGACCTCTTGGGGATCCGTTTTAGGTGACGGCACAATCTCAATCAGGGGCATGATATGTGGTGGGTTAAAAGGGTGGACGACGAGAAGCCGCGACGGGTCCTTCATATCCTGACTCTGCAGCGAGGCGCCAATGCCCGACGTCGAACTCCAGAAATGAGCAGTGGGCTTCGCCGATTCCTCCACCTCCACCCATATCTCCCTCTTGAACCTTATGTTCTCCGGACCTTGCTCCTGGATTACGTCGGCATCGGCGCAGGCCTCGGCGAGGGAACCGCAGATGACAAGGCGGCCTTGGGTGCGTAACTGGGAGAGAATCGCCGCAGCATCGGGTTCGTCACTGAGATAGCCTGGTAGCACTGACTCGATGTGCTGCTCGAGATCTGGTCTTGTGTCGAAGACGGTCACGGTGCCGGCTCCGAAGCGGAGATGGAGGGCTGCGAAGGAGATTCCGATGGAGCCGAGGCCGACGAGGGCTACATTTTGTGACGGTGGCTCAGACATGTTGATTGGGATGTTTGATGTTGAGCCAAAAAAAAAAAAAAAAAAAAAAAAAAAAAAGAAAAGAAAAGAAAGGAAGAAATCAGAACGATGTATTTCGGAAAGGAGGTGTTATGATTTTCGATGTCGGCTCCGGGTGTCGCCGGAGTGTTCCGGAACCGGCGAAGTCCGGTCCGCCACCCCCGCCTCGGATCCGGGGTATCTAGCCGTCGGAATTCGGAGAGCTGGTATTCCACTCCATCGGCCTCCGTTCCGATGACCCGGTCCTGGGACATGACGATTATAGCCACGACGGAAGCAACGGAGATCCATGCGTCCCCGGTTGACAGGAATCGGACAGGAGGTGAAGAAGGGAGCTATAGTAATACTTCCATTCCAAATGCGTTCATACGGGAAACAGACATTCGACTTCGAAGTCAGACTCCGTTTGCTAACATCAATTTCATCAACCACCGGAGGCCTACAAATCAGTCTTCAATCTCCTGAGAGCCATCTTTGAATGACCTCGCCAACTAGCTAAGCTTGTACTCTCCCACAGAGTACCAACATAATGGTGTAGGAAACTCTTTTCAGCGATGGGAATTCAAGCATGGAACATGCATAGACCGTCAGCACACCGGCCAGGCACCATGTTATAGCCGAGAAGACTTGCGCAGCCCTGCCCCAAGGCGGCCCGGCCGGCATCCAGCGCCACCTGGAAGGCCGTTGGCCGTGAATGCAGCAGCGGGCCGTACGAGCCGGCGATGCGGTCGCCATACTGCTCGCGAGGACTGCAGTACATGGTCCGTCTGAGAAGTAACTTTGACCAGAGGTCGAGCCTCGACAGCCGAATCCCTCCCAGATGGAATCTCAAAGATACGCGGCTGTCGGGGCACATCCTCAAAGGCATCGAGGAGCCAGATTGTTTTGGGGGGGGGGTATTTATTAACCATTCTAAGGATGAGTCTCTGGCCCTCGCGGCATGGAGGCCTGAAACTAATGCAAGTCAGACCATCCATCCCCAGTATGGAGCGGTTATATTAAAGCTGTGCGTGAGATAGATACATGCGAATCCACAATCTGGTTTATAATCACCCCGTTGCAAATATCTCCAGGGGAAAATGCCACCTGACTTTTCCCCAACACCATCAACAACAACAACAACAACAACAACAACAACAACAACAACAACAACAACATCCATGACCTTTCTACTTGCCAGCGGAGCGATGATACTGCCAGACTGTACACACGTATCTCGTATAGCCGCCGACTACGTACCTTTGCAAGGATTGTCAGTCCGCGCATGTACGGGGCACGATAACCCTAGCCCCGGGGCTGCGTCCGGGTAGGGATGATCCTAGGCACATGCATATAAATCCAGGCATTGACGGGAAGTTCCCGTCCGGCGTGTGGAGTCGGCCGATGTCGAGCGCATCGTCCACTTGGATGTGGTCATGTGGATTCTATACCCTACCCTTGTCCTCTATAGATATTGGCCCCTCCCCCAAAGACTGCCCAGCTATGTGTATCTAAAAGACACTCTTCTGCATGGCGCCACGGTCTGGGGTCAACCAACACCTCAACTTGAGCCAATGAAGGTCTTTGCACCAAATCCGAGCTGGGCAGGGATGGCAACGTCCTGGAGCGGCCCAGATAAAAAGAAAAATTCTCTGACCGCAGCTGGAGTCTCTCGACGATGTGGGGAAAACAATAACAAAAAGATTAGGGAGAAAGAAGGTTTGCCCTCAACTACGCCAATATGCTCAGTCTCTTTCAATCGAAGGAAAAGAAAGCGGGGGGTCAGGGGAAGACTTCCTTCCAACCCCCGAAACCTGACCTCTCCCGTTTCCCGTTCCCGACCAAGGCCTTCATCGGCGGCACCTTCGTGGATAGTACTGGCAGCGAGAAGCACACGTTGAAATCTGCTGTGAACGATTCCATCATCACGACAGGTGAAGAGCCCCCCCCCCNCCCCCCCCCCTACTGCTGAGAAGCGTGGCACGAGCTGATTTTCAGAAAGAACTCCAGTGGTCCAATGCTAAGGACGTCGACGCTGCCGTTGATGCCGCTGAGGAAGGGTTTGCAAAGTGGCAGGCTATGAGCGATGTGAGTCTTGATTCACAACTGGAATACCCATTGATTGCAAAAGATCTAACCATGCCATGCCCACAAGAGAGAGCGCCGTGATGCGCTCTTGAAGTATGCGGCGCTGATCCGGGAGAATAGCGAGCGTATCCAGTGGCTCGAAGCCGTCTTGGTCGGCAAAGAGGCTAGCTTTTCCAGCTACGAGCTTGACCTGGCGGCCGAGGTGTTCATATGTAAGACCATGAGTCCGGCAGCCCGTCGATCCCGCGAATGCTAAACATTTGCAGACTTTGCAAACATGATTGACAAGTTTTCAAGCGAGGTCATCAAGAGCAATGACAATGTCCTCACAGTAAGGAACAAATACACCCGCCATCATAAGAAACCGGGCCACAGAATACTCACGGCGAGAACAGTATACTCTGCGCCAGCCATGGGGCGTCTGCGCGGGAATCTGCCCCTTCAACGCCCCGGTTGGCACATTTGCCATGAAGGTTGCCCCGGCACTGGCGTGCGGAAACTCCATTGTCATCAAGACCAGCGAGACCAACCCCTTTTCTACAATCTTCGTCGCATCTCTGGCCAACGAGGCGGGAATCCCTGCGGGGACCATCAACTGTCTCACTGGGGGTGCTGAAGCTGGCGACGCCCTTGCGTCACACATGAAGATCCGAAAGATTAGCTTCACAGGGAGCGTAGCGGTCGGCAAGCTAGTTTACTCGGCAGCAGCACGGTCCAACCTCAAGAGCGTGACCATGGAGCTCGGTGGTAAGTCTCCGCACATTGTCTTTCCGGACGCAGACCTCGACAAGGCTATCCCCGCCGCGGCCATGTTCCTGGCCCTCAACGGCCAAGGTTGTTCTCTCGGAACCAGGCTCTATCTACATGAATCTATTGCGGATGCCTTTATCGCCAAGCTGGTTCCCATAGTCGAAGGCCACGCAAAGGTGCTTGGCGGGGATCCAACGTCAGCCGACACACGGGGTTCTCCTCTCTACAATCATCGCCAGAGGGACTCTGTCCTCTCCCACATAGAGTCAGGGACGAAGGAGGCAACACTCATCACCGGCGGCCACGCCCTCGGTGAGAACAGCTGTTACGTCGAACCCACCATTTTTGTCGACCCCAAGCCCGGCGCACAGATCCACCGCGAAGAGATATTCGGTCCCGTCCTCGTCATCGTCAAATTCTCGAGCGAAGAGGAGGTTTTGAAGCTCGCGAATGACACCGAGTTTGGGCTGGCCTCGTATGTCTGGACAGCGGATATCCAGCGAGCTCTGAGGCTGTCGCGCAAGCTCGAGGCTGGGAGCGTCAGTATCAATGGAGCCGGGGGCATGAATGTACAAACCCCTTATGGTGGTTGGAAGCGTAAGTGTGGAGAGTTCGCCCCTCTGAGCTCGTGTATCGAGCCCCATTGGTGCCGCTTGCTGCTAACCGACTAATTACTACAGAGAGTGGTCGGGGGCTCGAGAATGGCGTCGCCGCCATGGAGGATTGGACTCAGTCGAAGACGGTATCTCTAGGTTAATACTGAGCAAGCAGAGCAATCAAAGACCTAGAAGTCTCATCCTTGGAGCTCAGTATCAACCAGAATAAGAAAAGTCCACACTAATACTCCAGGGGCCGAGTACTTTCCTAATATAGCCGAGTACAGCACTCATATTAAAGAGATTACAAAATCACGCCTTCGTCAGCCGGAAGAAACAGTGACGATGAATCAAGAGACAATGGGATCAGAACCTGGCGCGAAGCTGAGTGTTACCTATGGAAGGAGCCCAGTGCAAGAGTACATGCGGGCCCTGGCTCCTATCGTCAGTGTATCGGCTTGCACCTGCTTTCTTTCAAACCAGCGAAGCGGCATGGACTTGAGGACATGCCGACATGGAAGGGGCATGGGACTCGATGAGAGTCTCGCCTGTCCAGTCCCAAGGCCATGACTTCCTCAGACAAATAGGTATATATGAACACGTCTTGGAAGGGGTCTTTGCCATTGCCCACTACCTTTCCCCGTACATCATCCCGGTTCGGTATCCGCACCACGTAACGTATCCGACTGCATGCGTCTGAGTTACACATTCTTCTTCACACTTTGTTGCATCGTCAGGGCACCCAAGGGTTCTGGGAGTCTCCGATTATTACCACATTCGTCTCATACCCTCACCAGAAACCGCGTGTCCTCGCCCTCGAGTCGAAGTAGCCCCCCTGTCCGATCGAAGGCTTCAGACAGCCTGGTCACGATCAAGAAACGCCGTGGTCATCGTGTCAACCGGTCTCCAAGACCCCAACACTATACTCCCGCCATCCGCGTCTGCCGCTGTAGCCAACATGGCTCCCAAAGCCACTGCATGTGATGCTTGCGGAAAATCCAAATCGAGGTGCGAACTCACCGAAAAGGAGCCAGACGGCCCATGCCTGCTATGCAGATATCTGGCTTTACCGTGCGTCTTCAGCGCTACCTACGACGTTCCCTGTGATTTCTGCAGGAGTCGGAAGAGGAAGTGCTTCGTCGACCGGGATGGCGATGTTTCGGGAGCCATGCAATCATCACCGAACCAGAATCGAAACCAGGACAGAAGACCTTGTAGGGAGTGCAAACATCGCGGGCATACGTGCACCTGGCCCGACGGCGAACGAACAAACAAGCCTTCCTACCTGGAATTTCTAGGACTACCGGCGATATACAATGCCAAGTTCTTCAATGACCTCGTGCCCTCCTTCGAGACTCTGGTGTATCCCTTCAGCCCAGTCATCACCGCTGAAGAAATCAGGGACGCCATTTCCAATATGGAGAGCGACTTTGAAGACGCTGCCTTGGTGTGCGCGTTTGGCTCGGCGACGATATTCCACACAAAAGGAACGGGCCGCTCGATCGAAGACATCGGCATGCATATGGAGAGCTTGGCGAAATTCAGCTACGCAGCACTTAAAAGCTTTGATCCCTTGACTGGACCCAGCGGTCGACTGCTCGATCAACCGCGGATAACTCTGAAGAGCACCATGGCCTACCTCTACCTCGAGATATCCATGACGGCACTCGGGCGCTTCAATCGCAGCTTTACCTTTCTGAGGGAGGCGATCGCCATGCTTCAAGTTGTCGAGAATGGTAGTTTCCCCCTGGAAGGAGGCGAATCTTCGAAGTACCAGAGGCTTTACTGGGAGGCTTATGTCCATGAACGGTTCCTTACTCTGGCAGGATCATTTCCTAGCATCTTGCCTCCTTTGCCTTCTGGGCTTCCAACTCATGATCCGACTCTACCCCCAATTGTCGAGTTCAACTTCAACCGAATCATCAGACTTTTCCGCATCCTGGACCGCCGGTTTCTCGCACACTGGATGCATTATAGTGGTAAAGAGGCACTGGACGACCCAATACCAGAACTCACCGAGCAGTGGATCGAAAAGAAAAAGGCCGAGATTGCTGCTGACGAGCTCCAGCCTGACGACGGAGGCGCTCTCACCCACATGCAAGTTGCCGACATGCTCCTCAATAGACTTTGGTTGCGGAGTGTTCTTTTCCAGCTTAGCCTCAAGGCCCAACCTCAGCAAAGCGCACACGGCCTGCTTTTCCCTGCAGGCCAGCTAGCTCCTCAGCTACATATTCTCATGGAGACCCTAGGGGAGGAGGATGTGCTCGGCAGTCGGGGAGCTGCAATCTTGAAGAAACTCTTCGACATCACGCGGGCAGCAACCGAAGCAATCACCCTTGCAGCCGATGCCATCCATGCAGTGGGCTTTGACACGAGGGCGCAGATCTCGGACGTTCTGTCTCTCATCAGATTGTTTTTCCGGTTCGAGACCGCGGAAAACGATAGGAAAAGGCATTTACGTGACCTACTCACACGCGTGCAGCAGCAATACCCCAATCTGGCCGACTATACACTTAGCCCCTAAGCTAAGCCAGTGGCGTCGACGACTGGAGACGGTGACAGTTATAACCATGGCCACGTTATTCTTCTGATAGGCCGGGGCTGATAGGGTAGCTTGTATACGTATTCATTCCTTCGGATCCGTGTTAGCTTTAGAGAGAGAATGTCGAATAGTCTTTGATCCGAATCACGCCATGCTGCCCCGTCCTGAGCAAAGCCAGTCCGTCATCGGACACGCCGAACCTGGTCGTTTAATGCCGATCCCTGGTGACCCCGCGGTATGCCTCAATTCCGGTAAATGACACCTCAAGTCGAGATTGCTGATAGACCATGGGTACAGGATGAAGTTGTGGCTGGGCACTTGAGTCTAGGTATCTCTGCATTCGACAACGGGCGTCCTTTTGATTCTGGGGTTCTACCTTGTGGAATTGAGGGTTTGATATTGACGGAGGAATGGGTGAGTGAGTGTCGACCATTCGGGTGAGTCCTCGCCGGGATGTCTGTGAGAGAGATGCATGAACGTGTGGGGCTGGAGAATCAGGGCCTGCCTGCCTGCGAGGCGAGGGAGAAAATTTGCTTGAAAACTCGAGCGCTTTCGCGCATAGATAGACGTGGTGTCGTTTGCGGTTTTGGGAGCTACGTGAAGCTGTGGGTTACGTTACCCCTTTCTCTTTGGGTATACACTTTACTACACAACACTACAGTACACTACGCGAGAGTGTCATCCGAGGGATCCAGCACAGCGCAGCCATGGACGAGGAGTCGCAGTGCAGGGAACATGAAGCCATGGGCGTCGACGACCGTCCCCATCGACAGGGAACGACAACAACAACATCATCCTCGTCATCATCGCCAACGGCATCACGTACCGGCATCGAGTCCCACGAAGAGCAACAACCCCTCCTCCTCCTCGCCCAGGCGTCACCGGAGCCTGACGACACATGGAAGCCGCCCACCTCCTTCGTCTACATCCAGCTGGCCCTCATGTCCAACGTCTTCCTCAACGGCTTCGACGGCACCATCACTGCCGCCACCTACGCGACCATCAGCTCCGAGTTCGGCGCAGCCAACACGGCCTCGTGGCTGACCACGTCGTACCTCGTCACCAGCACGGCCGTGCAGCCGCTGTACGGGCGGGTGAGCGACATATTTGGGCGCAGGCCGTGCTTCTTCATCGCCACCGTCACGTTTGGCGTGGGTTGTCTGGGGTGCGGCGTTGCCCGGGATGTCGTTGGTTTGAATTGCATGAGGGCGCTCACCGGGTTTGGCGGAGGAGGGCTGATGACCATGGGTAAGGCGGCCTCTTCTCTCAACTACTACCAATGTACTTATGCTGGTGGACCCCCTGACTGACGTTCTCGCAGCCACCATTGTCAACTCGGACATGATCCCCTTCCGCAGGAGAGGCATGTACCAGGCCTTGCAGAACGGCCTGTGGGGTCTAGGCGCCATCTCGGGAGCCTCCTTCGGCGGCGCCATTGCCGACCAGGTCGGCTGGCGGTGGTGCTTCCTCCTGCAAGTCCCCATCTCCATCACCGCCCTAATCATCGGCTTCCTGGCGGTGAAGAACCAGCCCGGCGGGGGCATCCAGCTGGGTCAGGCCATGGGTGCCGCGGTGTGGAAGCGTGTTGACTTTACCGGCGCGTTTGTCCTCGTCGTTGCCGTTTCCGTGCAGCTTGTCGGGCTGAGTCTCGGAGGGAATGAGTTGCCCTGGGGAAGCCCCTGGGTGATTGGATCACTTGCTGGGAGTGTCATTTTGCTGGCGCTGTTTCTGGTCGTGGAGGCTACGACTACGGCGATTCCCATCATTCCGTTGAGGATGCTCAGGGGTAGACTGCCCATTGCTACGCAGATTGCCAACGTCTGCGCCGGGCTGTCCGCGTACGGGGTAAGCAACTCTTTCGGCATCTTGTTTCTTTTTTTTATATATATATGTTTTTTGCCTTTTGGAGACATGCACTGACAAGTCTCCAGTTCCTCTTCATCCTACCCCTATTCTTCCAAGTCGTCCTCCTCGACTCGCCCTCTACGGCGGGCGCCCGCCTGGCCATCCCCTCCCTGGCGACACCCATCGGCTCTCTCGTCGCCGGCGTCATCATGTCCCGATGGGGCAGACTGATTCCCCTGGTGCGCCTCGGCGCGGGGCTGATGGTCCTTGGCAACGGGTTGGTCACATCGCTGGGCTTCAAGGACAGCGCCTGGAAGTACTTTGTGTACATCTTCCCGGCGAACCTCGGACAGGGCGTCATATACCCCTCGATCCTGTTTACGTCGCTCGCGTCGTTCGAACACGCCGGTTAGGTTTTTCTTTCCTCCATCCGGCCATGGGAGCTACCTACCTATACCTACCCACGCTCCCGAGATTGTACGGTGCTGACCGCCAACTATTAGACCACGCCGTATCCGCATCGACAGTCTACCTCATCCGCTCCCTCGGCACCGTCTGGGGCGTATCCATCACCTCCGCCATTGTGCAAACCACGCTCAGCGTCCGCCTGCCGGATGCTTTGGGCGAGATATCAGATAAATGGAGAGTACGCCCCTTTTCTTACAGTCACCTTCCCCTTTTACCTTTTTTTTTCCGCACGATCGTCTTATGGTGACGGTCTTTCACAACATGCGTAAAATTCTGTCGTGAAACTTGAGCCATGGTCCGCTGACGCCTAACGCATAGATCATTGATGAGATCAGACACTCGGTCGACGCCCTTTGGGATCTCCCACCTGAGATCCAGCTCAAGGCGCGGCTCGTGTATTACGACGGGCTGCGGTATGCGTTTGCTGCGTCGACGGCTTCGGCGGTTGTTGCTGTTGCTGCTAGTTTTGCTGCTACGGCGACCAAGTTGCGTAGCACGCACTGAGCGCGGGCTATAAATGACGTGCATGAGTACGAGAACGAGTGCATGTAAGACCCCGCTCTTCTGCCTCGATCGGGGCAGCTAAGGAGGATCTAGTCACCCGCGATGCGGGGTCAACTCGGGAGAAATCCTATCCCCGGGAGGATCAGTCGCGATCGCGACTATTAATAATAAAGGCCACCTTTGGTGTTAAAAGCGACGGGGTATTACGCCCTGCTGTGGTATTATGACAGCCGGGAGCGCCGAACACTTTTTTTTAAAATCCAAATGTGAATCCAAATGTGAAAAAACTGCCGTGCCCTTATCTGAGAATATGATAGCTCTTCCAATCAATGTAAACCTGAAGTCATGTATGACGACATGGTCCGGCCATTTCACCTGGCAGTATTAAACAAAGCCCAAGGGAGTAAGGTACAGTATAAACAGGCAAACAAATTAATCTGGGACCAAGCATCTCCGAGACTCACTACTAACGTTAGTGCCTGGACAATGCGCCGAGAAACACCAACAAACGGGAATCCCGGTGGGGAGAAGACGGAGGAATTGGTAATAGGTAAGAATAGCGCCATCATGAGGGGTTCCCTCGACTCTTAAACAGCCCCCGCTGGTCCCCCCCCCNCCCCCCCCCCAACCAACCAACCAAGTCGTGCTTCTCCTCCTCCTGTAGTAGTCCGGATTTGTCGCACGATTTCTAAGCACGTCCGTCACCGTGCTCCATACAGGTACAGGTAGCTAGTAATTAGCTCCCAGCCGGATACCTACCTTACCCGAGCTCCATCGGGTCAACCGCCAGACTTTAAATACCTACCTACGTACCTAGGTACCTACCCACCACTCACACGTCACTCATTCCGCCAAAGAACACCCCCCTCACTCCTCACTCAAGCAACACATGACATCCCGCCTTGCCCGTCTAGCCAAACACTTCTACGCAACAACCACCGCAACAATGGCCGCCTCCACCAAGACCAAGACAGACATCACCCTCTACACCGTCAACACCCCCAACGGGATCAAGGCCTCCATCCTCCTCGAGGAGCTCAACCTCGACTACAAGGTGCGCCCCATCAGCCTCCAGGACAACGAGCAGAAGGAGCCCTGGTTCCTCGAGATCAACCCCAACGGCCGCATCCCCGCCCTCACCGACACCGGCGAGGACGGGAAGCCCATCCGCGTGTTTGAGAGTGGCGCCATCCTGGAGTACCTCGTTGCGCGGTACGACAAGGATCACAAGGTTTCATATCCCTATGGGTCGAGGGAGCACTGGGAGGTGACTAGCTGGGTGTGTTCCCCCCCCCCTTTTTTTCGATTTCTGCCCCCCGTCGACAGCACCCAACTGTCCAAGTTCTCTCCGCTGACACCCCAGTCTAGCTCATGTGGCAGATGGGCGGCCTCGGTCCCATGCAGGGCCAGGCCAACCACTTCAACCGTGAGTACCTCACCAGGGCCTTGATCGCCACCAAAGACAGCATATTCTGATGAAAATGGGACCGTGTGCAGGCTACGCCCCGGAGAAGATCCAGTACGGCATCGACCGCTACCTCAACGAGACCCGCCGCCTCTACCGCACAATGGACACCCACCTCGCCAAGCAGTCCTCGGGCTTCCTCGTCGGCGACAAGTGCACCATTGCCGACATGGCCTGCTGGGGCTGGGTAGCCGCGGGATGTAAGATCACCAACTACCCTTTACTCCCTTTTCCTCGAAACCCCCCGCCCCCTCCTCCTTCCCTGATCCCCCCGCTTCGTCTTCGCGCAAGAAATCAACTTCATGATATGTACCAAAGCTAACCACCCCTACCAAATAAAATAGCCTGGGCAGGTGTCGACATCAAGGAATTCCCCAACCTGGAGAAGTGGCTGTACAAGCTGCTCGAGCGCCCCGGCTTCGAGGCCGGCCGCCACGTGCCCACGCGCCACACCATGCTGGACGATATGAACAAGTCGCAGGAGGAGCTGGACAAGGAGGCTGCGAAAGCGAGGGAGTGGATCCAGAGGAGTATGAAGGAGGAGGCCAAGTAAAACCAGGTTGACAAACCTGGTTTTCTTTTTTTTTTTTTTTTTTTTTTTTTTTCTGTGAGAGGAGTATCCCCATGCGCGAAGGGAACTGGGATATACGTATATCCTGCAGTGAGTATAAATACGATCGTGGTGTATATGAATGACCCAAAAGATCGAGCTCGAGGTGTCATTCTGAGATTTGATTTTTCCCCGCAAGAGCGCAATTGCTTTCATCTGCCGTGACGTCCGTTCACACATACGGCTACTTCTTGACAACAGCAACCTTGCCCCTCACAGGAACATTCTCCTCCCTCCCCAGCTCCGGAAACCCCTCCAGCTCTACCCCAGCTCTAAACACCAAAGTATAACTCGACCCTCCGAAGTGGAACATGCCGAGCTCATCCCCCTTGCTCACCTTCTGTCCCTCCCTCACGGTGATATCACAGGAGCTCACCTCGTCCATACCAATGCCCACAAACGCCATGAGCCCAATGTCCTCACTCTCCGCCTCGATGAATATGATCGCCCGCGTGGCCAAGCTGGACAGGTACCCCTGAGCCAGCTTCAGTCCCGCATTGTCAATATCCTCCATCTGCGACTCTCCCCCCGGACCAGCATGATAACCCTTCCCCTCGAACAGCGGCTCACTGAAGTACGTGCCCTCCCGAACAAAAGCCCGCCTTATCGTCCCCGTCACAGGCGAGTGCCATCGGTGGTACGACAGCGCGTTCAGGAACGCCTGGTACACCGTCCCGCCGGCGAAGTGCCGACTCAGATCATCGTGCCCGAGCATGTCGAGCAGGCTGTACGGCTGGCCCTTGGCGAAGAAGCGATCGCGGAGGCGTACGTTGCGGGAGACGTTGTAGACTTTGGATTCGCAGGCGTTGGCTATGACGCTGTGGTCCGAGGGTGAGGCTACGGGGCGGGCGTCCTCGTGGACTTTGCGGGTGAAGAAGTCTGCCACATATGGCCATGTCAGTGTCCACCGTCCTATCCTCTTAAACACCCGAGGTCTTCTCATGGGGGGGGCGGGGGAAGGGTGGGGGCAGCTAACCGTCCCACGACTTGAAGCCGTAGTGCTTGGCCGACGGATCGCAGATGTACATGTCCTCAAACTTCATGTCCGTCTTGAGCGGCCTGTTGGCCACCTGCACCAGGTCGGCCATGCCTGTCTTTCCGAACCAGCCCAGCTCGTGGTCCCCAAGAACCTCGGCCGACTCGGGGGTCTTTCCATGGTGTCAGTTTGTTCGGCACGTTTTCTTTCCAATTCTTTTTTTCCAAGGTGAGGAAAAGCCCAAGGATGATGATGCTCACCTGTAGAAACTTGCCCCACTCGTTGAGGACCTTCTTCAGCGCCTTGTTCACGTCTGGATCCAGGAACGCTGCATGGCCACTACCACCGCATCGCATCAGCCCCTGACCAACCTTGTCCAAGCCGCATAAACAGCATGGCGACGAGACTCAACTCACCTAGGCGTGCCCATGGGATAGTCAAAAACAGCACACATAGGAACACCAACAACCCCGACACTCTCATCAGCATCCGTCCACTCCGGCGCCCTCGTGACGATGTGGTTCAGCACAGCCAGCATGTGCTCCCAGTCCCTGACCTGGGGCCTCGCACCCGTCACATCGCGGTAGTACGGCGGCTTGTGCGGGATCTCCTCAAACATCTGCGTGAAGTACATGTAGATGCGCGGCTCGGTCTCTATGAGGGTGCGCAGCTCGGCGAGGGCGGGGGTTAGGGGCTGCTCGGGGTTGGTGTCGACGTGGTGTGCTGCGCGACGGAGGAATTCGCGGTGGACGCGGTGGTCGGCGGGGAGCCAGGAACCTGGTCTGAGCAGGGGGGTAAAGAGGGGAGATTGGGCTCGTTAGCTCGGGGGATTGAGAAGGAGTGAGGTTGGGACGATTGGTGGTGGTGTAACTGACTTGTGGATGCGGAAGTGCTTGGGGATGTCATGTTCTTCTCCGTGCTGGTGAACCATCTTGCCGGGGATGGATGCAGTATCGTCAACTTTTTCTTTCGTGCTTGCAAGAAATAGGTAGAAGCAGTTTTGCCCTTTCAATGGATTGGAACATCTGCCCTCATACGGGTACATCAATGTATACCACTGCCCTTCTATACTTCCCTCCGATGCTGTCGTCATACCAGCGCCATTCACTCAGGTAGCGGCTCTCGTACAAATGATGTAAACATCAGCGCACCGGGGGTCTCGTACCCACATATCAATCAATCAAGGAATCAATCACCATGCATGGCACGTATCCCCGCCCGGGTTTACACAAATGAGGACCGCCGTGTTATCCGGCTCGGGCAATGAATGTGCAAGTCCACGGAGGTGATGAGCACCGGGTACGAGTATGTGGCGTCCCGAAATGCGCAGGGTACCTACTAGGTACAGTACCTTACACACCCCAATGTCGAATGCCACGTTCCCGCTCACACAACACAAACTGAAACGGAGCTCCGGTTGGCCTCTGTAAAACAACTCCTCATATTCATCTACTCGGATCTCGCTCGGTATGAGCCTCAAAGGCAGCAAGCAAACCCATCTTCCACCTCCCACTTCCTCTCCCCCATCCCTAGGGCCAAACGGGGCCACATAGTTTCTCCAGTCTCCAAAGACAAACACAATCGACGAGAAAGGAGAGGGCAAGATGAGATGGCAGGGCATAATAACTGTCCCGGAAATCAACCACCATCTCTACTCTGCTCCCCGTCCACTCTCTCTCTGCCCATCTCACGCCAGCCTTCCAAGGAATCCACTAAACACCTAACAAAAGCAACGCCAAGAACACAGAACTAAAGCAGAGAACAACAGAACAAAAAAAAAGGCGACGAGGCTGTTAAAGTCGAGATTTGCTTCTGCTGCTGCTGGTGGTCTGGAATTTAAAAGAAAAAAAAAAGAAAAAAGGCAAATTGCGCATGCCCTGGGTGGGTCGCTCCCCCAGAGTCACTCAGACGAGTGGCTCCTTTCAGCCGATAAGGAGTCCCATCCAGCAGGGGCTGCGGGCAGAAAAGACAACATATGAAAAAAGAAAAGCGAACGATCGCTAATGTGACGAGGTCTGTTGGTGGTATATGCGAACTAACACAAGGGCCAGAAGCAAAAATAGTTTATATCAAGGTCGTAAACGTCGTTAGGGTTGGCCAGTGGCCTAGGTGGTACCAAGCTCAAACGCCCCATCGTAAATTCGGAATAGACGGGGTGGGAGGGCTGTTTCTTTTGGTATCGGGAAAAGGGAGGAGGACCGTTGTGGAATCGGGAGGTTGGGATGTCGATAGGGCGGGCGGGCTACATCACCACGCAGCACCCGCAACCCCCTTCCTTCTTCTTCCTGTCCGCATCCTCCTTCTCACCCGGCAACCTCTGCGCCGCGGGACTCTGCGGCTCCAGCTGCGGCTGGAACATCTGCGGCGTGGGCGGCGGGTGCAGTGGGCTCGCCGTCGGCGTGGCGACGTGCTGCTTGTCCGAGATCTTGGGCATTGTCGAGTACGCGCCCTGCCGTATGCTCGGGCTCTTTGTCTCTGCGCGCAGCGGCCACTCTCCTCCCGCCGGCGATTGCTCCTGTTGATTATCCTCCGCCGCCGCGGGTGTCGTCTCGGATGTGGGCGGTTTGAGTAGGGATTTGTCGTTGAGTGGCCGGAATTCCTTGTCGTATACGTCCCCGAAGGTACCCTCCTTCTCCCACTTCTCCTGCTGCAGTCGCCGCGCCACCGTGGGGATAAGCTGCTGATCGGGAGGCAGACGAGGATCAGGCTTGTAAGAGTTCGCCATCCACGGGGGGTCACCCTCGGGCTGCTTCGTCGGCGGCGACTCGCCCGATCGCGTCGACGGCCGGGTGCCGCCATTGCTGCCTGATCTAGTCTTTGGCCTATGCAGGGCCGCACTCTTCGCTGCGCTCGACTGCTTGCGGCTCGTGGGCGGCTTCTTGGGCGATATATCGGTGTGGGATCGCTTGGCGTGGAGTGTCCCGTTGGGCTTCTCGAGACCTCGCAGGCTGGCGCTGTTGCTCCTAGACCGCGTCTTGGCTAATGAAGGGTCACCGTCAGGGCTCTCGCTCTGCCTCCGTGTCGCCGGCGATCCTCGTTCTATATAGTCCAGGGATATAGGGGCCGGGCTCGTCTTTGCCACAGGGATCCTGGAGGTTGTCCCGAGGCCGTTGTTGGTAAAGTACGCGTTGGCCTCCTCCTCGGCAATTTCCTCCGGTGTCCTCAGATCCCAGCTGGGAACGGCCGTGTCTGCTGCCCGGTGGTCCACGGCGGAAGAGTTCTTTCGTGATCGGGTTTGTACTTGCTCAGAGGCGTCTGTTCCTCGTCGCATATTGCTGCGGCTACGGTCTCGTCTCTGTTTGCTGGGTGCCCGCGATCGGGGCACGAAGAGCCCGGCAGCCTGGAGCTCCTCGCTCTCAATCTTGGCGAGCTTATCTCTATGAATCCACTTTGAGTCGTCGTCCAATTTCCCCGCGGGCCCTTCAAGCTGCCCTGAATCGCTGCGACCCTTGTTTGGGCTTCGTGCTCGCATGTCCGCGGGGTTCGCGTTCCCGCCTTGTGGCTCCGGGGCATATGGAGGCAGGAGCGTGCTGTTGTCGATGGTCTGGTCCCACTTGTAGTCCCCGGAGAGGTGGTCGGCAGACTTCATTCTCCGTGTCGCCATCTGGGCGCCGGATGTGAAAGTGTTTCCGTTGCCAGGGTGGGTCGGGCTTCTGGCATCGTAGTCGGCGGAGTGCGCAGGCATCTTGAACTCGTGGGTGCGGGTCTACAAAACAGCAGCACACGTTAGTTTTGTTTCTCACATGTACAATCTGTTTGGCCCGGTGACACAGCCGGCATTCCGTTTGCGTTTCCCGGTACAACGGGCCATGTTTGTGTCTCACCTCTGCATGGTCATCTGGCTGACCCCACGGGTGCTGCTCATTGGCATTGACATGAGCGCTTGAGGGCGGCGTCAGCGTCGCCGTCGTCGTGGTAGGTTGTGACGATACGGCGGCCATAGCGACGCGGTTTGCGGCTGGGGGTGCCCGCAGCCCCTGGGAGCAAATTCAAGCACCGGCCGGACGCACGCAAGCTGGCGACGATTGCTGGTAGGGACCGAAAGGGCAGCCTTGGCCAAAGGACCAATGGGTGGGGAAATGGACAGAAGGGGAAGAGAATAAGGGCGCCAGTCGCCAGCGCCTGCAGAGTGACCTCGTCGAGAGAGGCTCCCTCACGCCAGCATCCCGAAATTGGGGAGTCGAGAAAAGGAGAGTGATGCGAATGTGAGGACCAGGATGAGGCAAGCTCAGGGGCGACGCGAATTAAGGGTCGTGAAGGATCAATGCGTCGACAATCCTCGCGCTGCGAAGCGTCTCGCAGTCGTCGACGGCCTGGCGCCTGAGGAGTCGCGTGCGGACGGCTGAGTATTCGCCGCGAGAGAGTTAGAATGGCAGACGATGGGAGGGAAGGCAGTAGAGAGAGGCAAGACGCGACGGGTGGATGGATTGGTGGCCGGGTCCGTGAGATGTAGAATTTGGCCGGGGTTCTTTGGTCTGGTGGAGGAGGTGGTTGGTTGTTGGTGACAGGCCTTTAGTGGGTGGACACTGGACAGTGGGTGGGCCAGCGAGTGTTTGGCCAGTGACGGCCCCGGGGACCTCTGGGCCTCTGGCACAGGGGTTCCAGGGGCCATCCCGCCCATCTTGATGGTCCGCGCCGGGTCTAGTCAGGCAAGGCCTCAGTACGAGTACCTTTGAGAGGAGTATTAGTACGAGCACTCGCGGTCACTGGCCATTTCTGGTTAGTCTCCGGAGCTCAAATTGAGCTCGACTCGAGCTCTAGCTGTCCGGGCGGCACACGATTTAATTTTCCCTCTTAAAGCTCGGTCATTTGGTCACGTTTCACTGTACTACCGTATCTCATATTAATCAATCCCTACCTGACATAATAACATGACGGAGGACTGTCAGCCGAACCCCGGGATGTACTCTGCAGAGCACCTCCGTCGGGCAAATGTCAAAGTCATGCACAACAGCATCAGCGCCCTCCAATAGGCCAGATTAGACCAGCTTCACCTGGTCTGCAGAAAGGCAGTCCCAACATGCAGCTCCTGAATGGTCGATGGAAGAGCGGGGGACTGGTCCGACGCATGAGATCCTGGCCTGGGAGTTAACGACTGTTGGTGCGGAGATTCTGTATGTACGACAAACTACGAAGAGAGTATTACAGTATCTCTTTTCGCGAACTATGTAAAGTTGCTTTTTCCTTCTTTCCCCCGCCTCGAGCAATGGTCGATTCGATTCGCACGTTTGACGATGAGGAGGCTTTTGCGGTGAGGAAACGCCACAAAGGGCCAAGGGTCTTGCCAAAGGTGGAATGGTCCCCCGGGCTCTTGCTGGGATTGATGATGGATTGCCCAGGCCTTTGGGGCCTTTTTGTGGGCGGTTGTGTCACTAACACACCACCTAACAGTTCCATAGGACTAGACTCTGGGCAGGTGATGTATCATTGTGTGAGGGCCCTGTATCCGTACTACTAAGCGATGTACCTAGGTACGGATGTACTCTGTGCTAGTCAGTTACTACCAGGTAGTTTCACAGCTGCTGGGCAATCCCGGTGGACAACCAAGGATGAAACAAGTCATAATTGTCGGAGCACTGGGCTGCTAAAACTCACAGAAAATACCTCCCCGTACACACAGACGAGGTAAGACGGACAGTCAGGTTTGGAGACAATGAGCCTTTTTCTTCACCAGACAACGCCTTCTTCTTGGCTGGCGGCCCGCACCACAGGAGCCGCCGACCAGTGTAGTAGTGGCTTAGAGCCGGCGCCTTAATGGCGTCTAGATAGCGCACGAGCGAACTGCGGCCCCACGACGATAAACTGCTAATACCCGCCCGCTGGCTGAGACATTGTCATTAATCAACATCACCCGGCGGCGCAAATATCACCCACAAATCGTCACCAAACTCAGCCCCGTCAAGCTCCCCCAGTGCAGTCGCTAATCGATCTGGGAAATATTCATCCCGCACACACGAGAGACCGATCATAATTGCAGGGGAGCCTGTCAGTCATCATTCACTCACTGTCCACCGGCAATTCAATACTAACACCTTCAGCAAAGTCCAGATACGGACCTGGCAGTACGTCTGTAATAAGACGTCAGATATCCCACCTCTTGCGACATGTCAAGACGCCACCACATCCATCGACCCCCGATCAAGAACACATCGACGAATTTTGATCCTGCGAATAAATATTCCTCTCCGTAGACTGAATCTCCCTTGACCCCCGAGTCTCGAGCCCATGTCTCCCGCTCCCGAGACATTACGCCGCACCCGCATCGTCTGCATCTCCGATACCCACAACTCCACCCCCAAACTCCCGCTGGGGGATGTCCTCATCCACGCCGGTGACCTCACCAACCAGGGCAGCTACTCAGAGGTGCAGAGTCCATCCTCTATTATCCCCTGAAACTGAAAAGGAGCTAACTCCGATAAGTTGTCCCGCGCTGTCAGGTGGTTGGAAAACACCAAGTTTGAAGCCAAGATCGTGATAGCCGGTATCGCCACCAGCCTCGTGTTCAGGTGATGACAATGATGACGATGATGGTGAGGTTTCTGACACTTCTCAGGGAATCATGACATCACATTAGACGAGGCCTTCTACGCGGAAAACGGCCACGACTTCCACAACCAAACCCCTCAATCCCACGCCGACTGCCTGGCCCTCTTCACCTCCGCCCCGTCCATCACCTATCTCAACCACTCCACCGCCACGATCCGCCTGTCATCGCCCACCGGCCCGCATACCTCCTTCAGCATCTTCGGCTCTCCTTACTCACCCCGCTGCGGCAACTGGGCCTTCTCCTACGACGTGGCCCCATCCCCGAACTCAGACCTTCCCAAACTCTGGGACGACATCCCCCTCTCTACCGACATACTCGTCACTCACACCCCGCCCTACTCCCACCTCGACAAAACCTCCACCCACGGAGCCGCCGGCTGCGAAGCCCTCCGCCGTGCCCTCTGGCGCATCCGTCCACGTCTCGCCGTCTGCGGACACGTCCACATGGCCCGCGGCGCTGAGCGCATAGCCTGGAACCTCACCTCCCCCCATTCCGAAGCCCACAGCACCGCGTGGGAGGACCCGGGCTTGGGCAGCAACAGAATAAGCCTCGTCGATCTCACAGGTCGTAAAGCACCGCCACTCGCCAACGACGGCAGCCATCCCCAGGCCTGTGCAAGTGCACACGGCGAGGACCGGTGCGACGTGGACACCCTGAGAGGCCGCAGGGAGACGTGCCTCGTCAACGCATCCATAGTGCAGACGAGCTACCCGCACGTAGGCGGGAAGAAGCTCGGCAAGCCCATCGTCGTGGATCTGGATCTGCCCGTGTGGGAAGCGGGGTGAGGCGGACGCAGGGCTGCCTAACACCCAACTTGGTTGTGTGTGTTGGCTCCCGCCTCATGTTAATGCATGGGTGGATGACAAGTACAGGCTTTACGCCTTATTAGTATTGAATAATGGGCGTTCGGATTGATGTGTGATGTTTAGAGCAGTGTTGGTGAAAGAGAGGTGCAATTGTAGGGTGGTACTTCATTGGAGATGGGGGATGGACACGCCGGTCACCACCACCATCGGACCTCCCTCCATCTCGTATGCAAAATCCAAGCGTAATACTCGAAAGGCTGCACTTTACATAACGTGCAGAGGGAGGCCGCAGCGAGGAGCAAGTCGAATTTGTATCGTGCTGTGGTGATTCGGTGCCCGATTATGCACTTTTCAGAGCACGCGGCCATGGTTCCCCCGCACGCAAGACCAACGGAATAAAATGCCGTAAAACTATAGGAGCTATTTCGGGGCATTTCTGCCTCATCTTTCAGACAAGAGACCTACCTACTGATGAGGCTTTGATACGCGCCGTGGAGCGTTGGGCTCTCTCCATTGAAACAGCCGCTATGGGAGTGGCATGACAGGAACGTCAGCACTGGTATGGGGTACCAAGTTGATACGTATGCACTCATATACGCAGATTCTTTCTCGAGGCACCATATTTGATCAGAGAAGACCCGAATCAGGAAAGAGAGGGACGTAGGTAATACTTGGCATACGAACCGGGTTCGTGTACCTCTTGGATGCCGACCTACCCTGTACCGCTGTTTTCATCATCCTATGTCCTCACGATCTCCGCTGATCACAATAATCCGTGAGGTTCGGAGCGCATTGGATATCACAAGGATTGATCCCGGCATGTCCGCAACGAAAAGGCGCTGGCCGATGATCATGTCATGGCGATGGAGTTGGATGGCGCTTGTGACAAAAGCGATGCGTTGTCAAACCTGCTAGTACCTCTCCCTAGTACCTCTCCCTAGTTGTCTCAACATGTTGCAAGATCCAGAGTTGGCGCTGTCAAGTCCTGATTTTGAACAATATTCGAGATCGATTATACAACTCTTCCTCTTGACCGGCATGCCGTCAATCGCCGCCAACTGTGAGACATGTCCCCATCACACAGGCGCAGCCAGTCACCCGCGTGAAGGGCTCCCACCCGCCATTCCAAAGGCGAGCGCTTGAGATACATGAGTTGTCATAAAACTGGAAAGCACTCTCGCGTGATCGCGCAGCAATCCATGAAAACCGAGGAACAACTCGACATCCGGTAGTGGGGTTATTGCGCACACACATATTAGCGTCTATCACTGCCGTTTGGCTAGTCATCTGTGTGTCGCACGGGAGGTCCGTTAGCCGCTTGGGCTTTGCCTGAAGGGCTTAGTACAACACCCTCTCTCGAAGAGTCAATACCTCAAATCAACAGTAGCTGGTGACCACGAGCTGCTTCTGGAAGTGCGTCAGTCAGCGCTGCTTTGCTCAGCAGGTTCTCAGACGGGCAGCTTTCCCCGGCCGAGCGTCCTGCCCGCATGTCCGAATTGCCTGGGAGTGAAGGTACCCGTACTAACGCCACGGGAACCGGGATCCCCTGGCTCTAAGCCCCCTTTCTATGAGTAAGTATTACCGCCGTATATCTGGCAACGACTAACCAACCGAGTTCTCCAACATCTGGTGATCTTCTACTTTTCGTGGCCGGATTGACGGGCTTCCCGTCTCGCCAGAACGGGAGAATTGCATTCGGCCGGGGGCCCTCTCGGCCTTTGTGCTGCGGTGCCCGGGACCAATGGATGCTGACCGCCATGACTTGTTTCGCTGGAAAGCTCGTGTTTTGATCCATATTAGAGGTGACCTAGATGGCACCACTGCATGGAGCCTTCTTCTCCCTACCCCCAACTTCCAAGCAATCGTCCACTGGGCTCCAGTCCCACACAACTGAGCATCGAGGTGACTTGTGACAGGAGCGACGATGGACGATTGCTGCCCCTCCTTGGCCAGTCACAGCAGCAGGCTCGCCATCAACAGCGTCTCACTGGTCCAAGCCACTACAACGTGTGCTGATTCGCCAGCGTGGGGGTGGGAGCTCTGTGCCAAACAGTGCTTCTCTCCAACCGCATAGTCTCACCTGATGACAGCGGGAGCATCCAATAACGATGAGCGGTCCGGTCCTCCAAGCATCCCCACCCTCAGGGCTCTGTAATGTGACCCTCAAGGCTGTCATGATGAGTGCTTGCCAGCAAAGACGTCAGATGGACAGTCCGAGCTGGGTCAATGGTTCGTTCCTCCAACACGAGCACATGCGGCGAGGCCACCATCGCGGTCAGCAGAACACATACTCGTTGTTCGTTACGGCGTATCCTTACTTGTACGATACGCATTACCCCTCCCCTTCAAACCGCCCACGTCCGACAGACTCGTGGTGGGGGCGCGGACGTGGAGAGCTGTAGCGTGATAGGCGATGAGGTTCGCCCCCTGCTAGCACCTCCACCCTGTCCGTAAATGGTGTCATGCAGGCTCGGGCCTCATCCTCGCGACTGGCTGCGCAACGTCTTGCCATGAGTCGCTGCAGGTGCATCTGCGAAGGGCGGAATCCACAGAGATGCGGCCAAGTCGCACTCGGCGATAGGTTGCCCCTGCGGCGTGCGACCGCATCCTGCCAGCGGTCGCGGTGGCTGCTTCCACAGTGGACCTTGAGCTGCGGACGAGGGCCAGTGATCTTGCATCTCGTGGGCCTGGCCGTGGCCGCCGCGGGCAGATCGCGATAGCTAGCTAACTCAGCCTGAGACGCGGGGTATAAACATGGCTCCAGCCCAAATTTCAGACCCGGAGAAAGCTGCTGATGATACTATTGCACCGGCTGGCGAAGGTACGCCGAGATGAATGAGGCTCTGATAAGACATCCCCAGATGAGTTGATACTGTTGCACGGCATGTCAGCCGTCTTCGAACCACAGGGCGAGACATTGGGCAGACGGCAGCGAATGGAGATGTCGCCCGCCCTGAGGACGTACATGAGGGATGTCGCGACCCGAGAGACCTATGCATGCAATGTGATGAGCTTGGTGCAGCTCCCATACGATGACTAGAGGGGCCTCCTGCGACCTGCTTGGCGAGTGGGTGAGGTGACTTGAGCGAGTGGCAGAGATACTAACGTTAGTACATAGATACGAGTAGAGCGCAGCAGACGGATGGCGGGGCGCAGGTGACGCGCCATCATGGGTCGACGTCCACTGTTGAGTCTGTTGTTGCCGCGCCCTCTCGCGGCAGCGGAGACAAAAGGTGGGCGGCCCTTGAGCGGCCGTGTCGTTGGCGTCGGAGCCCGAGATGCTGGTGCGTATGTACTCGTAGTTGCAGGGCGGTGCATGATGGCCGATGATTGTCGTCGGGTCAGAAGCTGGATGCCTGGGAGACGGGAGACTTGCGTGACTTGCGGAATCGGTCTAAGAGGTTCAACTGTCAGGTTCGATGCTGCCTGAGGCCCCAAGGGGTACTTTCCCCTGATGCGCATTGCGGTGGTTCTTGCCATGTACGGCACGGAGAAGGTGAAGTTGGAAGGAGGGGTGGAGGAGACCTTCCCAATAGCCATCAATTTACGGCGTACTTACCTTAAGTTACTCTGTATCCATACTGGTAGTTCCTTTTCTTAAGGTAGGAGGTATCCGATATCGACGTTTACAGGTAAAAGGCACCTGTACCGTTCGTCACCGAGGCGTCGTTCTCTCCCCCAATTCTTAGTCTACTCGTACTCGTAGGATCTGTGGCTGCTGACCCCGACGAGAACTGGTAAAAGGACACGCCGGCCCTCCCGGCCCCAACACAGGCCGGGCCGTACCGCACGAGACGGGCCTCTCAATAACAATTCGCCGCCGACATTCGGGCATCGATTGTTTTTCGTCCTCTCCCAGACGACCACATCTGCCTCCAAACAAAACAGCCTGCATGGCGAGGACCCCACCATTCTCATCACCTGAGCTCCGACTGCGTTGTGGAGAGCTGGGGGTTATTATTATGTACGAGTACTACTGGGACCCTGTGTGGACAGTGGATCGTGGTCCACGCACTGGAGTTGAAGCTCTCGTCTCATCTGGCTCCTTGGTGCCTCACCGCCTGTCCATGCTGTCGCGGCTCCCTGCAACCGGCTGCACGAAGGGGCATTTTGGCGTCGTCGCCGGGACAATCGTCCATCCGGGTTGTCTTTGTTGACTCTCGTCGTCTTGGCCAAGCTGACTGAACTTCATCCCACACGTACTTCCTTTGGTTCTTCAGCTCGACCTAGGTCACTACCACTGTCGTAGCTTGGACTGCTTCTTTCAGCTCACAGCAAGCTCAATTGCACACGACAAAGTACTGTATCGCCACGCACTTAGACGCCTCGCCTCGCTCTCCCAGCTCCGTATTGGTAAACCAACAAGCTGGACACACGCCGCGTCTAGCTCGGTTCGCCACCACCTAGGCACCGTCAGGGACAGACATATCGACAGCTCCCGCCGGCTAATCCGCCACCAGGAACCCGATAGTTGGTGGAAAGTCGTGTTTGGCCACATTGCCCCGAGTTACTGGACTGGCTTCTTTCGAATCACTTACACAAACCGAGGCTTTGCATTTTGCCTCCCGGAACGACTGGCTGGGACAGGGACCATCTAGGCCTATCTGTCGCCTCGCTCGCCTCGCTCATTGTCGGCCTCTAGCACCCTCGCTGCAGTCGCTGCGCGAAGACACAGGCGGTCCCGCCCCAGCCCCCGTGTCTGGCTCGGCATCTGGCTTGCTCACGAGACCCCGAAGATACCCGGACACCCGCCCTCTTTTGCACCCAATCGCCGGTACCCCCACTGTACCTTTGTACCGCTCTCGAGACCACCCACGCCACACTCGCCCCAGCGGTACTCGCATCAACCTGCGGTTACGTACCCCCTCCACCGCCCCTGCACCACCCGCTGGACGGAGACTGTGAACGGACGACTGAACGCTTCCCTTGGCTTCTACAGTAATAAGCCAGCTTCCAATATCGTGCGGTCGGGGTTCCTTACTACCCGGCGCCAGGGGACTTGGCCACATCGCCTTGCCTCAGCCTCACGGAACGCATCAGCTCAGCATCTGTCAATTGGCAATTGTCAGCAACCAAGAATCCAACGATCTCTCAGATTGGAGGGTATAATATTGTGCGACCATTGGTGCCATTATTCACGCACGCTGGCACTGGAGCAACATCGACCTCCAGCGGGCTGACCTTCACTGCGCATATCCATACAGGTACGACGCCTCCCCACCAGTAGTGGCGGGCCAAGCGTGACGATTCCACACCACCGTCACCTCCACTCATCACCACCTGCGCAGTGTGCACTCACTGCACTGTACGGACTACTCGTACCTCAGGTACTGTACCGGCTGTACCTGTCCCCGGCCCCCCTCCTCCCCTGCGGGTAAGTGGCACCACACCACCTGCCCGCCCACTCTGCGACCGCTCGACCACTCCAAGTACTCGCCCCCCTCGCCTGGGTCCGATCGCCCATTCCCTCCTCCTCAAAGGAATCCTCCTCCCCAGGGGACCTCCATTACCTCATCTCCGTCCTTCTCCCTGTTCTTTCCATCCGCCAGCGCATCGACTATTCACAGAGCATCTCATCTTTTCTCGGTACATTCATTCTCTTCCCTGTTCCGCCGACCCCTTCCTTGTTCTTACTCGAACATTTGTCGAACGAGCCAACCGACTTGGATCGCCCACCATCGATATTCCGGAGTCTTCGTCCCTTTAACTACGGTCAACGATCCACGGCTTCGACAACTTCCATCTCCATATAATCACAGACGCCTCAGGTTGAACTTGGACTGTCCAAAATCAAACTCGATCTAGCCTGCCCTCGACGACTTGGTATTCAGCAACTCTAAGCCGCGTGGTACTCCGCGCTGCACCGACTTTGCGTCGGCCTGCAATAATTAGACCGCCCTAGATCCTTGCCAAATACGAAGCATCGTCGACGTCCCCTTTATGCCTGCACCAGCACGGCCCAGCCAACAAACTTTCAAACCCGCGATTCTACGATTCCGCCGAATTGAGTCGCCACCATGAGTACGCCGACGATGGACCCGTACAAGGTCCTTGGGGTTGACAAGGACGCCCAGATCACCGAGATTCGACAAGCCCATCGCAAGCTGGTGCTCAAATGCCACCCCGACAAGGTCCAGGATCCCGAGCTCAAGGCTCAGAAGCAGGACGAGTTCCAGAAGGTGCAGCGGGCCTACGAGATTCTGAGCGACGAGAAGGAGCGGCAGAAGTACGATGACAAGATTCGGCTGGCCGAACTTCGTCAGCAGTTCCAGAACAAGGCCAACTCGTCGGCGACCCGATCGTCGCCCAAGGTGTATGAGGTGCGCACAGTCGATCCGACCTCGAGGTCCTACACAACCGCCCCGCCGCCTGCTTCCAACGTGAAGATCTACGCGTCATACTCGCGGTCTTATGAGGAGGACCGGAGCCGTGCCAAGGGCTACTACGACGCAGACATCCGCATCCCACGGAGAGAGACCTTCTCGGACAGGCCCTCAAAGCGAGAGGTGGAGAGGGATCGCGAGAGAGCAGAGAAGGAGAGGGAGAGGGAGAAGCGGAGAGCCAGGAAGGAAAAGGAGGCTGCTGAGGAGCTGCGACGCGCCGAGAAGGCAGCCAAGAAGGAGAGGAACAAGGCCAAGGACAAGCAGCGCTCGAAAGAGCAGAAGCGGGAGAAGGAGGAGAAGCGTCGGGAACGCAGCGAAGCCTACATCGAGTCCTATGACGAAGATGAGCCCCCGCCCCTTCCCAGGCAGTCGAGCAAGACATACGACGAGAGGCGAGAGCGCTCGTCGCACCGCGATGAAACGCCTCCGCGCGACCATGATGAGTTCCTATACCAGAAGAACTATGCGAGGGCTTACATCCAGCGATCGCAAAACTCGGCAACGGATCGCTACCGCCAGCCCCCTGCCGCACCGACTCCACCTCCCGCCGGTGAGTCTGTCTATCCCCCACCAGCAGAGGAGGAGGTACGTCGCTCGTCGGCCAGGTCTCGCCGCGGATCCGCAGACGTCCCACCGTCCATGCCAAAGGAGCGGTCGTACCACAGATCCTCGAGGGAGCCGGTGCTCGATGAGGCGTACGAGGCTCACATTGTCGATGCGTCGCCTGCTGCTCGGAGCGCCAGGCGCTATGCCGGCGGTCCGCCAGATGTGGTGGACTCGCCACCTCGAGGCATCTCCCGGACCCACACGATGCCAGCCGATATACCCTCGGCGCGGCCTGTGCCGGTGCCGCCCCGGAGGTCTGCGACCTACACGGACTCCTATGGGAGCCCCGAGTACTCGGCCAACCGTGGGCGTCACCGGTCCAAGAACATGCCGCAGGTCGCGGAGGTGTTGGATAGCGAGGATTCGGAAGTGGAGTACGAGCGGCAGCGGCGGTCCAAGCACCGCGGCAGTCGCAGGACTCGTTCTCCCGAGTCTCCGGCTGGAGGGGCGGAGATCCGCTACCAGGTCAACGACGGCCGGACCAAGCTTCACTCTTACTCGGGCTCTTACTCGCGAAGGCTGGAGTCGGATCAGGGTTACTACCACGAACCATCCTCACGACCCATTTATCGCGAGCCCAGCTACTTGAGCCCCGCGAGCTCGAGCTACAAGGTCAAGCAGTCCAAGGCATACAATGTCGAGGATGTAGCCTACAGCAACTACGGGATGCCTCACTACCAGGAGGGCATGTCGGCTGCTCGGGCATAGGATATCCCAGCAGCGCGGTCGCGCCCGGTCCTATTCCACATAGGTTCTCCCTGGGATGCCTCTGCCGACGTGTATACACTGACCTCGAGGCGCTAGCTCTGGGCTGCGCTCCGTGACAAGAATCATTGGTCACCAGCATTTTCATGGCCATTATCATTTTCTGACTATTTTTTCTTTGATTGTTCTTTCCTGCTTTTTGCAATCTGTGTTTTTCCTTACCATTCTCCTCGTTTCACGAAACGGTCTTGTCTTAACGAATACGCACTTTACGGGTAGCACTTATACGTGCATCTGGACCTTTTTTTTATCAACCAAGAAACATACTGCAGGCGCGAGAGCTGGGAGATTTGGACTTTTACTGAATTTATTGGCTGCACGGCGAGGAACACGCACCACGCTGCGGACAGTTGGGCGGGCGTTGCAGAGCCAGGCTGCGCATATTGGCCCGGGGCGGAGTTTTCGCTCATTTCACACGCATTGTTTTTGGGAGAATGGGGAGAAGAGGCGTCATCAGTCAGACGGGAAGCGTGCATAGCCTGGGAGGAGGGTCTCATATTCCCAGAGAGAAGGGGCCTCTTTTTCTGATTTATTGCTGTTATCTTCATTTGGATTGGGACAGGCGTTCTTTTCTGCTTCTTTGCTTTCGGCGTCTGGGTACCCGACACCATCCACACTCGTTTGGCCAGTGCGGGTAGATTGGGATTTGGGGTCTGATTAGACTCTGTCTGGTCTTGCAGTATGAGGCGAGATGAAGTGTGAATATATTCTGTACAACCCACCTGATTACCAACGTGCTCCGTGACGTCTAAAGCTGTATCTGAGAATGTATGAATGAGGCCGGCAAGATGTATTACTGCCTCTAGCTATGTAGCTGGCGAGAGTAACCGTCTTATTCGCGGGCGCCCGTTGGCATCATGAAGACAAGTATTTATTGCTCATGGAGACTCGGATAGCAACACCCAGCTGGATAGCGGCGAGGCTGCGGATATGCCAGATTAACAGGGCGGCTGTGGCTGTGTCAAGCGGAGTTGGAGTGGCGGGTAGAGCCGCGGCGCGCCGCCTTGACTCTAAATTACAACTAATTTCCTAGTACTAACTAACTACTAGTAGTACTAGTAGTATTCTTGAGACTTCGAGAAAAGTGGAAGTATCGTACATGTGACTTTTTGTGTAATGTTCACGTGAGGTACTGGTGTGACCTGTTGAGTTGTAATCTACCTCGGGTCTTCGTGAAGTGAGTCAACAGCGTACGGAGGAGAGCTGTAAGTGAGGCGTCAATTCGAGACTGCTTGCCGCCGACGGGGGTTCGGCTGCAGATCTCCAGCTGACTGGAAGGACCTGAGGAGACGGTCACTGGCTGCTGGATACGGAGTGCCGAAATGGCAGTTGCAGTGGAGTCGTTCCTTCCTGCACTCACGTACCGCCAGGGCAAGGCAATCAAAACCATCTGTCACGTCACACCCTTTTTCCTGTGCTTCGAATTGCCAGCCCTGGCTCCTTCTACGTGTTCCACACATTGCGACGACACATATTTGTTGGAGTTCAAGCTGCGTACTCGTACTTTCCCTGGCTGCCTGGCAGCATCGTCACACACATCATCAGACCCTGTGGGACTGCCCGAGCCATGAACCGTGTCTGGCGAATGCGAGAGCTCGGGGCATAAAATGCGATCAATGGACACAGGCGCCTTGTCGTACAGAACACATATGGGGATTGGGAGATGGACGCACCTGTAGTTGTGTGCATACGATCCCACAATGGACGACCGCAGCAGAACCAGAACGCAGAGGATGCCGCCAACGGCCACTCTGCAGGCACCAGTACCAGCATCCATACCTCCAACCAAGCGCCGACGACAGCACACAAGACGACCGGGACACATCGACAATGGAGCGTGTCCATGACCATCAACGACATACCCCCAAAGACCGCCATCCTACACGATCCCTTCACACTTCACCAGTACGAGACCATCTTCGATCGGTACCTCCGCGACTCGGACCGTCCGCGGTGGCGATTGAGTCTTGACGAGGAGGCCTGCACGACCGACCACCAGACCCGAGCCGAACATGCGATAGAACGCTACACGGACAGCCTCTGGCAGCAGCTCGACGCCGCCCTCAAGCTGGAATCCTCTGGCGTGTCAGACTGCCAGCTCCTCATCGTCGAGCACCACGAGACAAACCACACCTCCGACGCAGGCATCCACTGTCTAGCCTGGGAGCTCCTCGAAGCATCCGCCGCCGCCAAAACACCACGCCGTCCCCGTCTACGCATCACCCGCGTGAGCGACTTCCCCTCGCGCCCCGGCACCATCTTCAAAGTTCCCCAGCCACTCTCCACGGTGAAGAAGGACTCGGCGTGTGCGGTGCGCGTGCTGCTCGTCGTGGCGCGTGACTTTAGCCGCACGGGTGACGAGCGCGATCCGGAGCCCGACCTGGCGCAGTTCCCGCTCATGAGCGTCCAGAGGAGACTGCGGAGTAGGATGCTGCTCGAGGTGGTGAGGCCCGGGAGCAGGGAGGAGCTCGAGGCGCATCTGGCTCTGAGAGCAAGGCAGGGAATTGTGTTTCATTTGGTTCATTTTGATCTCCATGGGAGGGTTATGCGGGATGAGTGCGTGGCCTGTTTATTCGTTCCTTCCTAAGAGACGTTCGACTAACATATGTGTACTCATCAATACTAGGCACGGGAAAATGGTCCCCTGGCTGCTCTTCGCCAAGAGGCACATCGGGGCACACCACAAACACGGCGTGCCAGAGACCCATCTCGCCAAAGCCGAATCCGTCGCCCGCCTCCTCGCCCAGCACAAAGTCGAAAACGTCGTCCTCAACGCCTGCCTATCAGCGTACAATCGGAATGGCCCGGACACCAACCTCGCGCACGTCCTTCTCAAGCACGGCATCCGCCACGTGTCCGCCATCTGGTACTACGTCTATTGGCAGACCGTCTCCACATACCTCGAGACATTCTACACCGAGCTTCTGGTCAAGGGGGTGGAGTTCCACGTGGCGGCGCAGCGCGGACGGGAGGCTATCCGGCGGAGGCCGACGAATCGCACGGGGCGTGAGTATCAGGATTTCTTCCTGTGTGTTAATTATGCGCGTGAGGGGCATCGGTCGGATAGTATGGCGCGAGAGCCTAGTCCGCCCGCGTCGGTGCGCTCGCAAGACTCGTCGACGTCGAATAGCTCCGTCAAGGCCAAGTGGATGCCGTCGACGCCGCGGCTGGGTGACGGGCTTGTGGCGCTCCCGGGCGAGGAGCCGTTGCGGATGCAACTTCACCTACTGGAGCTGGAGTACAAGCTCATGACGTTCCGCATCGTGTACGCGAGTGACCTGCGGCGCGCGGACTCGAGGCTCTGGCACACCATCGACCGCATGGTGGGCATGTGGCTGATGACGAACCTCATGGACGAGGTATACATCTACCGGGGGAAAGACCTCGGAAAGCGGCCCATCCACTCAGACAACCTCCCCTACCGAGAAAAGCGTACCCGCCCGTCCAGCGGAGGCTACCTCCAACTCCGCCTCCCGCGCCCGATCCGACCCCTCCGCAAAGCCCTCCACATAATACGCGACATCGACACCGTGATCGACCCAGGCGTGCAGGCGGACGAGGTGCAGAACCGACGTAGCGACGAGCGGCGGCGCAACGCGGAGGCGAACCTGGAGCTGCTGGCGCGGCGGCTGCACTCGGCGGGGGACAGCTACCTGCTGTTCGTGGGCAGCCAGGACGCGCAGTGGTGGCAGACGTACCTGGAGCATCTGAACGGGCAGTGGTGGCTGCATATGCCGTGGGGGTTTACGGTGCACAGTCGATATAATCGGGAGATGAGGCTGCCGCACGAGGGGGCGAGGAGGTCGTTGACGCCGTCGCCGCTGGGGCTGAGGTAGTAGGTGCCGTGGGTGTTCTGCGACAACTTCGAGTATGGTGGTGATGAGTGTGTTGGTGTCGTGTATACGAGTACGTGGATGCAAGGGGGGTGTGTGCCTGAGACTACTGACGGGTATGATGATGTGGTTAGGTGTACGAGTGGGTGCTCACCCATATGGCGCATGGAGTTGCATCGGGACAAGGAGCGAAGCCAGCGAGCATTGTATTGTATATTTAGCCACCTATATTTACATGGTTTGGATAGAGCAAATGGTAGCTGAGGCGGTTATGCTCATCAGGTAACGTGGGACCGAGCAGTAAAGGCGAACACGGGACAGAGTACTACCTTGGGTGGTAACTAACATGGGAGGAGTAAAGGAAGCTTCGGCAGCATCGGCCCAATGGCCGATACAGTACACATCCCAGTCCCCCCCAGTTGTTTACGGAGTAATGTCATCACGGACACCGGATGCCCCGGCGGTGGTTATCGTAGCCTTGGCGTTAGGTATTTTGACCCACCATGTTCGGCTTGGCGCGGTGAGCGAGAAGCAGAGGTGTGACGTATGCGTATCGTACTAAGGTAATAAACGGGCCACGTTCGCGCGTCAGGGTATTATTAGTGCGAAGCCCGCTCCCACCATCACCACCATCACCACCACCACATTCCTTCTCCTCATCCTCATCCTGCCACCGCTGCCGGCCATTGCGTGGTTCACCTCTATTGGCGATTGATGACTGCGATAGATTGGCCTGGCGCCTAGATTAACCCCCCCCAACATGAGCTCCTCCGCCGATGTCCTCGCGTCGAGCGGCGCTGCACCTCGTGAGAATAGCCACGATCACGTCTTACGCCCGCGGCCGCGCAAACCTCAGCATGCGCAGGTCTCGGCCCTGTCGCGCATGTCCTCTGCCGAAGGCGAGACGACGGAGACCGCGAACCATCATACTCTCACATCAACGGAAAGTGGCACTGGCAGCGGTCGCACTAGGTAAGTACTACCTCCTCCACCCCCCATCCATCTCACCCAGATGCCTCGAAGCCAGAGCGAGTGCTAAGCTGACGCATAATCCACCCACCCAACAGCGGCCGCTCAACACCCATCCCCGAGAACGCACCCCCCTCCGTGAAGACGCTCTCCTCCGCCCGCCGCCACGCCCGCGCCCAGCGCATCTTCCCGACCATCGAGTTCGCCTCGCGCGTCTCCCACTTCGACCCGGCCTCCGACTACCGCGACTTCCACGGCTTCTTCAACCTCTTCTGGATCGGCCTCGCCATCATGGGCATCACCACCATGCTGCGCAACACAAAGGACACGGGGTTCCCCCTCAGGTTCCAGATCTGGAGCCTGTTCACCGTGAAGCTCGGCCATCTTGCCGTGGCGGATGCGCTCATGGTGGGGAGTACGGTTGTCAGCATGGGGATCCATGAGCTGAGTCGACGGGCGCCGGCCGGGGGCGTGTGGACGTGGAGTAGGGGTGGGATGGCGCTGCAGAGCGTGTACCAGGTTCTTTGGTTTTCGATATGGGTTGTCACCCCCTTCTGGCTGGAGTGGACTTGGACGGCACAGGTGTTCTTCCTCCTGCACACCATGGTCATGCTCATGAAGATGCACTCCTACGCGTTCTACAACGGGCACCTCTCCGAGACGGAGAAGCGCCTGCGTCGCCTCGACGGTCCCACCAGCGACGCTGACCGCGGCCCCGCATACGTCTACCCATCCCCCGACGACAAACCAACATCCCCCCCATCATCCTCCTCCCCCACGGCAGAGAAGAAGCCCCAAGAAGGCGACGACGACGCCAACGCCAACGCCAACGCCATCGCCAACGACGACAAGGACAACCAAAGCGCCGGCGACGTACAAGCCCTCCGCGAGGACCTCGCCCGCGAACTCACCTCCCCGCTCGGCAACGTAACCTACCCGCGCAACCTCACCTGGTCCAACTACCTCGACTACCTCCTCTGCCCGACCCTCTGCTACGAGCTCGAGTACCCGCGCGTCGACCGCATAAACTGGACATCCCTCATCAGCAAGATCATCGCCACCTTTGGCTGCATATTCCTCCTCACCGTCGTATCCGAAGATTTCATCCTGCCCGTCCTCACCGACGCCGCCCAGCGCCTGCACCCTCCCAGGGCCATCTCCCCGCAGCCGCCGCCCCTGGCAGAGTCGCTGCTCATACTCGCCGAGAGCATATCCTGGCTGCTGTTCCCCTTCATGCTGACCTTCCTGCTCGTCTTCCTCGTCATATTCGAGTACGTTCTCGGCGCCTTTGCCGAGATCACGCGCTTCGCCGACAGGCACTTCTACAGCGACTGGTGGAACTCGACCGACTGGATGGAGTTCAGCCGCGAGTGGAACGTCCCCGTCTACTCCTTCCTCCGCCGGCACGTCTACTCCGCTTCCCGTCCGCACATTGGCAAGTCCCCCGCCACGGTCATCACCTTTCTCATCTCGGCCGTGGGACATGAGATTGTCATGGCGTGCATCACCAAGAAGATCCGCGGGTACGGGTTTGTGTGTCAGATGCTCCAGCTGCCGATTTTCGTGATGCAGCGGACCAGGTGGGTGAGGGGGAGGCAGACGCTGAATAACGTCTTCTTCTGGGCTTCCATGATTATGGGTCTCAGTGTGGTATGTGCGCCCCCTTTCTTTTTGTCCTTTCAACTCCTCCGTATTTTTTTTTGACTGCTGACGTTGCTGGGGTGGTGGCTAGATCTGTGCTCTGTATGTCCTTGTATAGCAAGAAATGAAAGGAAGAAGGGATCGGCAGAGAATCCCCGGCCCTCCTCATATGTACACTACAAAAAAAAGGGAAATCAAGGACAGGCGTTTAAGGAGTTTGTTACGAAAATATTTGTTGTCGTTGCAGTTGTTAGATATACTTATACCCAAACTGTCTCGAGGAGATATACACATGTATGATCAGATACACCAAGATTTTCAGAGAAACGGCAGAGATCAGGAAAGAGGAGTTGTGTTGGTTGCGATACTTTTGTTATTATTAATCATCTTATATACCCCGAATGCAACTATCATCTCCTATACAATTTCCATCATTACCAGCTCAAATGATTGGTAGCGTCATCTGGCAATGTTGCAACCATGATAACTCTTACATGCAGGTGGCGATTAAACATGACAGACTTTCACATAGCAATCAACGATAAGCTTTGAGGGGGATCAAGTGTTTCTATGCCCAGTCCATTTCTCGTATCTACCTCATCTGCTCGTAATAGCTAGCTAGAGTACACTACACCCTGGTACCAGAGTGAGTATTAGGACCACCAGGCCAAAATGGCGCGTGAGGAATCATCCATCAAATACGCAAGTCCAAAGACGTCCATAACCATGTGCGCGTTAAAATAAATAAAAAAAGCCAGAACCAGTTCCTGTGTTTAAACTCCGGCAAACTTTTTGCAGGTAATCCCATTTTCTTTGCCAACCGTTTATTATCATCCGAGTGACAGATTAGCTTAGTCGACCTCCTCCATGGCGCTGTCGCCAGCGGCGGCAGCGGGGGCGTCGGAGGCCTGGGCCTCGGCGGGAGCGATGGCGTCGTCCTCCTCGATGTTGAGGCCGAGCTGGACAAGCTTGTGGATGCGCTCGGCGAAGCCGGAGGGCTCGTCGATGGTGAAGCCGGAGACGAGCAGGGAGGTCTCGAAGAGCAGCTGGACGATGGACTTGACGGTGCGGTCGTTCTCGCCGTCGTTCTCGACCTTCTTCTTGAGCTCCTGGATGATGGGAGACTTGGGGGAGATCTCAAAGGTCTTCTTGGAGGACATGTAGCTGCTCATGGAGGTGTCGCGGAGGGCCTGGGCCTTCATGATGCGCTCCATGTTGGCGGACCAGCCGAACTGGCCGGTGCGGATGGCGCAGGGGGAGAGGCCGAGCTTGTGGCTGACGACGACCTTCTCGACCTTCTCGCCGAGGACGTTCTTGAGCGACTTGGTCAGACTCTCGTACTCCTTCTCCTGCTCCTCGCGGGCCTTCTTCTCCTCCTCGGTCTCCTCGAGCTCGAAGTCCTTGGTGATATCGACGAGCTTCTTGCCTTCGAACTCCTTGAGCTGGGTCATGGCGTACTCGTCAATGGGGTCGACGAGGAAGAGCACCTCGAAGCCCTTCTCGCGGAGGGTGTCGAGGAAGGGGGACTTGGAGACGGCCTTGATGGACTCGCCGGTGATGTAGTACATGTTCTTCTGGTGCTCGGGCATGCGGGTGACGTAGTCGGACAGCGAGGTGAGCTCGTCGCCAGACTTGGTGGAGTTGAAGCGGAGCAGCTTAGCCAGGAGCTGGCGGTTCTGGGTGTCCTCGTGGATGCCCAGCTTGAGGTTCTTGGAGAAGGCGCTGTAGAACTTGTCGAACTGCTCCTTGTCCTCGGCGATCTCGTTGAAGAGCTCGAGGGACTTCTTGACGATGTTCTTCTTGATGACCTTCATGATCTTGTTCTGCTGCAGGGTCTCACGGGACAGGTTGAGGGGAAGATCCTCAGAGTCGACGACGCCCTTGACGAAGCCGAGCCACTCGGGGATGAGGTCGGTGGCATCGTCAGTGATGAAGACGCGGCGGACGTACAGCTTGATGTTGTTCTTGGTCTTCTTGGTCTCGAACAGATCAAAGGGAGCACGCTTGGGGACGTAGAGGATGGCGCGGAACTCGAGCTGACCCTCGACGGAGAAGTGCTTGACGGCGAGGTGGTCCTCCCAGTCGTTGCTGAGGGACTTGTAGAACGAGGCGTACTCCTCCTGGGAGATATCCTGAGGGTTACGAGTCCAGATGGGCTTCTGCTTGTTGAGCTCCTCCTCCTCGACCTTGGTCTCCTTGATCTTCTTGGTCTTGGGCTTCTTCTCCTTGTCCTCCTCATCGTCATCGACCTCCTCGACCTTGGGCTTCTTGTCGTCGCCCTCCTCGGTCTTCTCCTCGGCCTCCTCGGCCTCCTCATCAGGGACCTCCTTCTCGGTCTCCTTGGTGACGTGGAGGTAGATGGGGTACGAGATGAACTCGGAGTGCTTCTTGATGACCTCCTTGATCTTGGACTCCTTGAGGTACTCAAGCTGCTCGTCCTTGAGGTGGAGGACCATGGCAGTGCCACGGCCGAGGGACTCGCCCTCGGTGTCGGCGGTGATGCTAAAGGTGCCACCGGCGGACGACTCCCAGATGTACTGGTCATCATCGTTGTGTTTCGAGATGACGCGGACACGGTCGGCGACAAGGTAGGCGGAGTAGAAACCGACACCAAACTGACCAATCATGGAAACATCGGCGCCAGCAGTCAGGGCCTCCATGAACTGCTTGGTGCCGGAGCGGGCAATGGTACCCAGGTTGTTGACCAGGTCCTGGGATGGTTAGCCACTGTCAGGAGAAAACAAAACAAGAAGATTGAGGGAAACCTACAGCCTTGGTCATGCCAATACCGGTATCCCGGATGGTCAGGGTCTTGTTGGCCTCATCAGGGATGATGTCGATGCGGAGATCCTTGCCCGAGTCGAGCTGGCTGGGGTCGGACAGGGCCTTGTAGCGGATCTTGTCCAGGGCATCGGAGCAGTTGGAGACGAGTTCACGGAGGAAGATCTCCTTGTTGGAGTAGACGGTGTTGATGATGAGGCTGAGAAGCTGAGAGATCTCAGCCTGGAACTCGAAAGTCTCGGACATTGTGACGGGTATCAAAGGAAAATCGTAAGTCTGGCAGATGAGAGTTAGTATTGGGCGGTTCGATGGGAGGCAATGCTGGATGTTCCCGGGGTGTGTGAACGGGAGGTGGCCAATTCTGATGAGCAGCAACAACAACCACTCGGGGTCTCGGATGCTTGTTGGCCCATTGACTTGGCCGGAAGCTTCCCAGAGCCAGATTGACACACAAAGATGGACGAAAAGTGATAATGCGGCGCTGCAATGGCGAGCAACCTGGGGACGAGGGGCAAAGCTTACCTTGACGTATCAGGGTGTGGAAGAGAGGAAGTTGGGAGAAGCACAAGGCTCGATGAGCAGCAGGGCTTTATTGGGGTATATTGGGAGAGGAGAGGAATAGGATGATGAGAGTAAGAGGGAAGGGAAGGAAGAGGAGAGAGGAAGAAGAATGCAGTGGTAGTTAAAAAAAAAAAAGCTGGTGAAGGGGTCACCCCTCTGCCTGAGCTTGAGGATTCCATCAGATTCTACGGCCAGGCCAAATGGCAGAAAATCGATCTGGAGCCCCTCCAAAGGCTCAACAGGCTTCTGGAAGAGCCTATACCGTACCAGGCACCATTCTCCACAGCAACGTCCCACGAGCCCCGCCTGTGATTGGCCGGACCTTTCTGGAGGCTTCCACCGCCTACTGCATCCGTCTGCGGTGAGGGGAACAGCTTGATGGGGGAGGTGTGTTTGCCCATTCGCATTGCAAAAACGGGATAAGAGGAAAAGTCGGGGAATGGAATCGCGTTCTTCTAAAAACGACACGGTCGTGAATGAACTTTTTTTTTGTGAGCACTTTTGGCGAGAATATCATGTGCTAGTCACTTCTGAGTGACAAGGCGGTCTGACATTTGGCGAGGCTGAAAGCCCCAAGCCTGAAGTCGTGAGTGATGCGCCCCCCACACTTTGCCTCTTTGGGCCAGGCCAGCCGCAGGTACGTACGTACCGGAAGACGGAGACGCACACAGGGTCCCGCCGCCGTGCTTCGACTCAACACCTACCCTACAGATAGGATGGCGAACTCTTCGCAACTCGTTAGGTAATTCGAATATAGAGTAAAAAAAGAACTCACCAGAGCTGGTAGACGATGACGGATGAATTGTATATTTACTCATGCGCATCACAATGGATAACTGTACATTTTGTCTTTCTAACTCTTATGCATCTGTATCCCGGTAGAAGCCCACACCGTGATAGCCCCTCACAACCTCAATCGCAAACAATATATACAATCGGCCTACTAGTAACATCACTCGTTAATTTCAGGGTATCTATCTGATCTTCGGCTCCTCGCATCAACAACGCTCGCTCGTTGGGACCGCCGTCAAGAAGGCCCAACCAACAAGGGAATATGTGCGCTCAATGACGTGGCTCCCACCACCCTCGGCAGCCCAACTGTGCGCAAGAAAATAAAAGAACCCCAATGCATTCTCCTCTCCTCCAAATTCTCTAGGTAATTTAGTTGGCAAATATCCTCAGTTTCCAATCGACGCCCACTGTGGCGATCACGCAGCGTATCTGCGCCTCAGGCCCAGCACTCGCAGGCTGTGCCTTGCTCGGCGTCGCGTTGGCCTCCCCGTTCGGCCCATTGGCATCTGCCGCGGCCGTCTTGATGACTGAGGGCGCCCACCGCACCGATGCCACGAAATGCTCGTGCACATCGGCCAGCACCTTGACGCACCTGCCCTCCTGGGTCAGATCCCAGCAGCGCAGGGACTTGTCGTCCGAGACGGAGAGCAGGTACTTGCCACCCGGGTGGAAGAGGACGGCTCGGATCCAGTTATCGTGCCCGACGAGCGTCTTCAAGCATTGACCCCGTGAATCCCAGAGCTTGATTGTCTTGTCTCGAGAGCCGGTGGCCATGAATTCGGCAGGGCTGGTTGCCGGGGGCGGCTTCTTCAGACCGGCCAGGGTGGCCAGGTGCTGGTATGAACTTGGCGGCGCAATGGCGCAGCACTCGTTGTAATGCTCGTGTCCAATCATGGTCATCTTGATCTCCGCGGTCTGGCCCGAGATATCCCATAACCGCCCCGTCTGGTCATCGCCAGTTGAGAAGAGGAACCGGCCGTCGAAGGATGGAGACACGTCTCGCACCCATCCCGCGTGACCCTCCAGCGTCTTGACGCAGTACCCCGTGGTAACGTCCCATATCTTGAGCGTCTTGTCTCGGCTAGCGCTGACTAGCAGGTTGCCCGACGATGGGATAAATCTGACGGCGCTGACGCTGTGGTCGTGGCCGGGAAGCGTGCGGATGTTTTTATAATCGTCACTGGGGTCCCACAGCTTGATCATCAGATCCGAGCTGCACGATGCCAGCAGCGTTCCTCCCCGGGGACCGCCAAAGTCGACATCTAGCACCGCCCTCGTGTGCCCCTTGATCGTCCTCTCCAGCTCACCTTCCTCCCAGTCCCAGATCTTAATGGTATAGTCGTCCGATCCAGTGGCCACGGAGGAGAAGACGGGGTGGAAGGCGACGCAGTTGACGACGTTTCGGTGCGACTCGAGGACGTGTCTCGGCGGGTGTCTAGGCAGCCATGATGCGGGGTCTTTACTCCTCTTCGACAGGGCGGACGGTGTCAGGTTATCAAGCTCGGATTGAAGGGCGCTGTTGCGGGACTCAAGGTCCATTATCTAGAGCCCTGGTTAGAATTGCGCCTCCAAGCACCATCCGGCACTCCCAGCCTTTGCGACATGCCTTCTTCTGCAGCCGGACGACGCTCGTCCATTTCTTCTCCAGTAGTGTTTCATATTTCTTGGCCGTGGCGGCGTCGAATATCTCTTCGCCAAGGTTGAGCTCTGTCCTGAGCGCAGCTGCTGAGTCGGGTAGATTGTGCGCCGAGAGATACGCGATAATGGACTTGTGACTGCCGAAAATTTGTTAGACGATGCCAATGCCAAGGGCATACTTGATGTCCAAGACGTACAGCTCTTCAGCCTGGCGACTCGTCAACGCTGAGGCCATACTGGGCACCTATGCGACCGTCGGCATGCAACTCCTCCCCGGCTAGCAGCCACCGACCGATATGCGCGGTCAGGGAACAAGTATACTGCTATATGGTCCTCGCGTCAGACGGAGAAGGCCCCAATGCGATCGTGATCGTGGGGCTAGAGCGGTCGCTGGGCGGGGATCGGTGTGTTGTTGATCAGTCGAAGCAAGGCGCCCACAATTATCGGTAGGTCGGTAAGCGGCGCTGTTGTCCTGATGCTCGACAGTCCAGCGATCGGAGTGAAGCTCTTTCTAATCGGGAGGTTTGATCTGAGGATACGAAGCTCGGACGGTTTGCTGATGAGGCAGTTATCTTGGCGGGAGCAACATGAACCCAACGGTGAGGTGGCGGTGGTGGTGGACTTGTTGGTTCACCGACCGACGTTCAAAGCTGCAGGGTGCACGCACCGGAAACAATGGGTGGGTGGCGGGGCAACGTTTCCCCTATGCCCGGCATTGGAATGTGGGGCACCCATATTCGCATGGAAGGAGGTGCTCAGGCCTGAGTCTGCGACGGAAGGAGCAACTCGTCCTTGTTGGAAGATTTCATTCAGTTGTTTCCAGGCGTCAAACATGTCGTCAAATTCGGACTCTCTACCTGACTGATGGCCCTGTTTTGTGCCGGAAAATTTATGAACTGATAACCAGTTCCACGGCTCACAGTATACCGGACAACGAGGGAAGATGACAGACGCACCTCCCACTCCCATGAATGAGCCACGACGCGTCGCGGCAGGCCGGTCGGAGACGGAGGCTTCGTCAAGTCCACCTCGGCGATAGAATCTGGCCCGGAACCCTCCAATTATATGAGAACTGGTCATTTGAAGCGGCAGGCATTGGTACTACTCCAGAAAAATCCAGGTCCTCACCTAACACTTGCGGAAGATGACGGACATTACGACTCCAACCATGTGGCGTCTCCGCCGCGATGAGGTGCCTAAAGTGAGCCGAACTACAGTGCTACGACTGGAATTAAGCATATGTCGCATCGGCACTAGGACCTCGGGACTACCCAGTAGTTCCGACAGTGACGAAAGAGTGCCGCCGGCCTCTGCCTTGCGAGGTCGGATGTCGTTTCAGTCGGAGATCCAGCATCTCCACGTGAGATAAAGCCGAGTGGGCTCTCCCCCATCAAGCACGCATACCCGCACCATGGCCCGTGCTAAAGCAACCTCGGAAGAATGGGAATAAATGATAATGCATATGAGCCAGTGTTATGTCCATATACGGACATAGTGTACTGTCGAAATACGTGGTGGAAGAGGCGCAGCGAGCTATCCGTGTCATCGCGCTTGCTTAACCACCCAGCGATCAACTAGGATTTGGTTCCCTGTGAGTACTCGTAGGCATCAACGGGCATGGGTGACACGATGAAGCTGTCTGGGAATATGATGAGGCCTCTCTGAGAAGCTTGCGCCTCATGGAGGATAAATAGCCTCGCTGTCTCCTGATATACAGCTCTCGAGGGTTCAGACAGAGTCAAGAGCCTCTCACAAAGGATATCCTTAGACCACGAGCAGCTACGAGGCCGCCCCCGCGACTATCATGTACTTCTTTATTGCTGGCGCATTGCTTTGCGCAGTTGCGGGCGCGTTACCTGTTGGAAACTCGACCGAATATGAATATGTCATCATCGGTTCCGGCCCTGGCGGAGGCTCCCTGGCGTATGTTACATGAGGATCATCTTGAATATCAGGGAATGACTGACAAGGCAGCGCCAATCTTGCTCGGGCCGGCCACTCGGTATTCCTGATCGAAGCCGGGAGTGACAATGGCGACAGCATTCTGGAGCGAGCCCCCTTCTGGTATGTCAACTTAACCGGTCCCGATGAAGGCAGGGTGTTGACAATGGCAGGGCCGATGCCAACTCCGAGAGCGCAGAGGCATCGTGGGAGTTCTTCGTGAGCCACTTCCAGAACGAGACGCAAGCCAGGCGCGACAACAAGTTTACCTACCGGCTCAACAATGGCTCCTACTACGTTGGCCTCGAGCCACCCGAGGATGCTGAGCCGTGAGTGATCACCATTGCCGAGAGAGCGAAGAATAAAGGGGCGACTTCATACTGACATTGGCAGGCTTGGAATCTTCTACCCCCGTGGAGCAACGCTTGGCGGATCGGCCCAGGTCAATGCTATGAACATGGCGCTGCCGCCTGATGAAGAATGGCAGATCATCGCCGACCTCACTGGCGACGACTCTTGGCTGCCGAGTAACATCAGAACGTATTATGAGGAGCTGGAGAGGAACCTCTACATGCCAGAAAACACGCCCAACCATGGCTTCGATGGCTATATTCCTGTCCGTACACCTACCTCTGAACACACTCATTCAAATACTTACCCAGAGACAGGTCACCCGCAACAACATCTCTTACGTCACTTCCCGCCCGGGAGTCTCCGCCGTCGTGAACGAGGCCATCCGGAGGCTGGAGGGTATCGAAGTAGAAAGCGAGGAGCACCTGGCCGACCTCCTAGAGCGAGACATGAACACTGCCGATCCTCAGCGCTATGAGCGACCGGGAGCCTACCAGATCCCGCTCCACATCGACGAGCGCAAGCGAAGACACGGATCCCGAAACTTCATCGTGGAGACCCTCAACGCCCGGGATGAGCATGGATCTCCCCTTTACCCTCTGACTCTTAGCACTAACAGTCTCGCTACCCGGATCTTGTTCCATGAGCAGAAGGAATGTGGCCGGAAGCCCAGGGCGTATGGGGTGGAGTATCTTCATGGTGAGGCCATGTATGCTGGAGATAGACGCTATGACCCGTCCCAGACCGGTGAGCTCCGCAGGGTGAAGGCCAGCCGTGAGGTCATCGTGGCGGGCGGAGCCTTCAACACGCCCCAGATCCTCAAGCTCAGCGGTGTCGGGCCTCGTCAGGAGCTTGAGCACTTGGACATTCCCGTCGTCGTCGACCTCCCAGCAGTAGTAAGTCAAAAAGAGACCACTCCCCCGTTACTCCTGAGTTATGACTGAGACGTCCTCTAGGGCAACTACTTGCAAGACAACTACGAAAGTGCCGTCTCCATCCGCGCCAATACCCCCTGGGAGAACAACCCCTACGCAGACTGCACCTTCGACCCAACCTTACCTTCCGAGGACCCTTGCCTATCCCTCTGGTTGAACGACGGCGTGGGCCCCTACGGCGAGGGCGCCGCGCCCCTAGCCCTCTGGTACCGCTCCAGCGTAAGCGACAACGCCGACGCGGACATATACTTCTTCGGCAGCGCCGGCGCGGAGTTCCGCGGCCACTGGCCGGGCTACAGCCAGGCGCAGGTTCCGAACACGACCTTCTTCTGGTCCATGGTCAAGATGCAGGTCGGCAGCCAGGCGGGTACCGTTACGCTGCGGTCCCGCGATCCGAGGGACACGCCGCGCATTGACTTCAACTTCTTCAATAGCCACGAGGAGCGTGATCTTCAGGCTCTGGCCGAGGGTGTGCAGTTCGCGTTTGATGTCTTCGATGCGGTCGGGGAGCCGTACGCGCCTTACGAGGTCGTTGAGCCTACGCCGGGCGTGGACCTGCGTCAGGATATCAAGGACCATGTGTTCAGTCATCATGCCACGTCGACGTGCCGCATGGGGCCCAAGGACGATCCTGACTACTGCGTCGACTCCGAGTTTAGGGTGAATGGTGTGGAGGGTCTGAGGGTGGTTGATGGCTCTGTCTTTCCGAGGACACCGGGCGCCTTTCCTGTGGCGCCGACTTTTGTGATCAGCCAGAAGGCGTTCCATGTTCTCGAGGCTGGGCTGAAGAACGAGGAGCGGGGACGTTGAGGAGACTGGAGTAATAGTTGACAGTTTGGATGGAGACTGGGTAGTGTTGTTGGGAGGGTCGATATTAATGGATTCTTTCGCTCGAGGATCTTGTGATACTTGTCCCCGATGGAGAAAAGTCTTCAAGGCAAAACGCCCGAACTCCGCCTCTTGTGTCCCGAGAATGTCCATCATTGTACAGTAGATATTGTACAGTCTATATGCCTTCCCCTCGCCGCGTATAGTAATACATGCTTTCTCCCAAATGCTCAGGTATCATGCTTCTTTATCGCATCCCCAACCCTTCTATACCGCCGATCCGCATACGCCAATCCAAATCCCAAATCCCTCCCACCAGCAGCCCCGGGTATCATATCCATAACCTCGGCCACGACGATAGTATGATCCCTAACGCGCAGCAGCGCACCACTGCCCGGCGCATCCTCCCTAGCCAGCCTACACCTCAGCACATACAGAACGCCCTCCCCCTCCAGAACAGGGGGCGAGCCGTCCCCCGCGTCGCGGTGCTCCACGCCGTCGAATACATGGTCGCCGCTGCCCCGCGTGAAGTTATCCGCCACGTCTGCGCCTCGCTGGTCCGCAGAGAGTATGTGCACGTTGAAGGAACCGGCGCCGTGCTTTATGGCGTCGAGTGTGCGGCTCGGCGACGCGATGTTGAAGGTTACGAGTGGTGTGGGCGCGAGGGCGAGGGAGGTGAAGGATGACATTGCCATGGCCCGGGGGTGGGTGCCGTCGTGGGCGGTTAGGACGACGACGGGGTGCGTGAGGAGGCGCATGAGGCCGCGGAACTGCTCGGGAAGGGGATCGGAGTCGCTGATGTTGACGGAAGAAGCTTGATTGGTCGTCGAAGAGAACGGAGAGATGTGTAAGGGCCGTCGTGATACTGGAAGAAGTATGGTTAGCATGGCCCCCGGCAGTTGGGCGGGCACACCCATTGGAGACCTCACAAGAGGGATTTGTTGACCGCGCCGATTGTACACGGAGCCATGAAGTGAATGATCTGTCCAAGAGACATCTTGAGCGAGCGTCAGGCCTCCATGTCCGCCCATTAACGAGAGTCGTCCTCGAAGAAGCATCGCATATCCACCGCCCTCCAACCCTCCAGCCCAGCGACGCAGACCGCATCGCCGAGCAGCTCTTCATGATCGCATGTCAGAAACTGCAGGTAAATCTTTTCGGCTCTGAATAGCAAGTAGAAGTGCCACGAGGCGAAAGAAGGGCAGGGCAGTACCGACGGCAAGAGTTCCTGGGTCTGTCCTGCGTCGATGATGGACGATGATAAGTTGAGACAAGAACTTCTTATCGATAACAGCAAGACAGGGCGGGTGGTTGCTTGCTGTGTCTTGGCGCGATTGGAGGAAAGTCCCCGATTTTTCTCCCCAGGCGCGCAAACCTCAAAACGCAAGAGACCAACACCAAATCACCATCACGACATTCTACGGCAACGAAAGGGGGCTCGGATCCCGCCACCCAACGATAACGCTCAGCCGATTCGAGGTCCGTCAATCCGTGACCACCCCATCGGGAACGCCATACCAACTCCCTCCACCACCAACGACCGCCACAATGGGGAAGCCGTCACCCCTATCCCTCGGGCCAACACGCGCAACCCTCCGGTCCTCAACATCCTGCACCTCCCACCACCTCTTCCGCAGCAGCGGCACACCCACGACCACCGCCTCCGCGGCCGGCAGCTCGCAGGTCCGCCACGCGACCTTCATCCGCCGCCCCCGCCGCCCCTACACATTCACCCAGCTCGTCCAGCTCTCCGACGGGTCCTCCTACACCGTTCGAACGACCTCCCCGCAGCCGCTGTACCGCTCCGCCAAGGACTCGCGCAACACCCTGCTCTGGCGGCCGAGCGAGAAGTCGCTGAGGAACGTCGAGGTCGACGAGGCGGGCAAGTTGGCGGCTTTCCGTGAGCGCTTTGGTAGGGCGTTTGATCAGCAGCAGGATGCTGCTGCTGCTGCTGCGGCCTCATCGGATAAGGATGGGGGTAAGCACGCTGGGAAGCAGGCCGCTGCGGCTGGGGAGGAGGAGGAGAATGATGATGGGGGTTACGCGGATTTGATCTCGGCGTATGCGCCGGATTCAGCGGGGCAGTTGAAGGATGCTGGGGCACAGCCTGGGAAGAAGAAATAAGTGATCCAGGTCCGTTGGATAGGTATGGACGGAGACATATATGACAGTGTACAATATTGGATGCCCGAGAGGGTTATGGGTATGTGATTAGAGATGGACTTGTCCTACTACAATGTACAACAAATCATTTTACAAAGGCAGCCATTGACTGATGTCCGCCGTTTCTTAGTGGAGGACCATATCTCAGCCGGCCCGGAAGACACTGTCCCAAAGCGTTGCTGTGTAGAGCATATGTAGTATAGGGGATAAAGGACGCCAACCAACGTGAAGCAAGTGCCGCCTCCTAAAGCTGAAACCTCCGTCTCCCAAGTACTGTACTCCCCTCATCTTGGACGGCTCGTGGTTTGGAAAATGATGCATACATTGGGGAGTGCTGACAATAAATATAACAGAAAACAATTCCGGCCTTCATTTCAGCTTAATCCGAATCCTCATGTAGCCGTGCCCTCGCCTTGTCAACCGCCGTATTGCCCGGCACCTTGGTCTGGTCAGGCTGATACACAGGTGGCTTATAGAAAGCAGACTCGTCATCCTCGGCATCGAGCTGCATGAGGAACGTCTCCCACTTCTCGATGAGCTAGAGGTACTGTCAGCTGCCATTCATACACACGATTAGCAGGAGGGGGCATAAGGTCACTCACCTCCTTCTGCGCCTCCACAGCGCTCTCAAGAAACGTCTCAACGCCGCTCTTGAAATCCTCCACCTTCTCCTTCTCAAACCGATCGAGCTCCGCCCTCATCGACCTCCCCATATCCTCAAACAGCAGCCTCGCCTGGTGCACCTTGCGCTCCGCCTCGCCGACCTCGGCGCCCATCTGGTTGAGGCGGTCCTGCTGGCTCTTGCCCTGCCGCAGCAGCTTGTCCTGCGTGGACTTCTTCTTCTGCAGCTCCGACTCCGCCTGGTGCCACGCGTGGAAGCCCTTCTGCCGCTGCGTGAAGGCCTGCTTGACGGACCCGATGAGGCGGATGTATTCCTCAATGATGATACCAAAGGTTAGCATGTCCTGCTGCGCCTGGCGGTCGTAGACGTCGCGGATGGTGAGCTGCAGGTCCGAGAGGGCGTCGAGAGGACCCGAGAGCGAGGGCGACAGCTCGACGGTGGAGAGGGCGTGCAGGGAGGCGGAGAAGTCACCGGCCGCCTCGGCCATCATCTTGCGCTGGCCGACCATGGCGTCCATGGCCCTGAGAAGGCCCTTGAGCTGGTTCTCCAGCGCGTCGAGATACACCTTGCGATCATGGAACCAGTCATCCTGCTCAACAAACTTGCTCCCCCCGCCCACAGTGATCCCCAGGGATCCCAGGACGCCCTTGCTCTCCGTGGGCAGCGGATCTCTCCGCTCCTTGTGCTTGATATCCACGTTGAACGAGTCACTCTCCAGGAAGAGCTTCAGGTCAGCATCATGTTGCAATGTCGGATGGGCCGCAATCTTGCTGAGCATCTTCTCCAGGGCAGCGCGTCTGCTCTCGACAAAGTTACTATCGAACCGGCCAACGGCCTGCTTCTCGGGGGGAGGAGGAACCACAAAGCCTGGGTTATTGGAGTGCAGCGTGTTGTAGAGCCAGAGGAAGTCTCGGTATCGGCGCTTGACCTCGAACTCGGGCTGCTTGTATGCCTTGGATGTAGTCTTATCGCAATGTCAGCTCTGGAGTCCTTCGCGGTTAACAGAATGATGACACCTACCCGTGTGCGGACAGAGTAGACAATATGAGAGCTCGTCAGATCTCCAATCTTGACAGGATCGCCGACCGAGATATGGAAGGTCGGCTTGGCCGCCTGCTCGACGCTCACACTAGGCTGCGTATTACTCCGCACACCACTCGGCCTCGCAGCCTCAACAGGCGGCGGAGGTCGCGGTCCCCTCTGGCCCTCGGCACCATCATCGTCCTCGATGTGGTGCGGATCAGCCGGGGGACGCCTAGGCTGCTGCTGCTGCTGCTGCTGTCCCTGGCTAGGGGACATGGTCGTCCGGATCACGACCTGCTCCTTCTGCGGCGGGACCGGCGGCGGCGCACCGTCATCGTCCGGGGAGCCGCCATCGCCGCCCGAGGGGTCGGTGCCTAGGGGCCCGAGGGGATCTTCGACGGCCTCGAGGCGTGTGGGCTGGGCGACGAGGCGACGGGGGCCGCGGGAGGGTCTGGGCGATGGCGAGGGCGCGGCCGCTTGCGAGGTCGAGGGTGTGGTGGCGGGTGTCGACTTGGCAGTGGTTGCTGAGGCCTCCTCGTCCAGGGGAGCGGGGGGCTGCTTGGTGTCAGCCCATGGGGACTCCTCAACGTCCATTGCTGGAGGTTTTCTGCTCGCGGGAGCAGAGGGTTGTGTGATGATGCGCGAATGGATGTGGAGAGTCGGTTGGGGAAAGAGGGGGGGGAGCTCGGTGATGCTGTGCTCCAGGAGTGGCGTGTAGCTCGGGGAAGCGTCAGCCGTGGTTTCGTCGGCATCGTCCAATTGCGCGGCACCCCACTTGACTTGACTGCACCACCTACAGGTACCGTTCGTTACCTAGCGCAGCTAGTAATAGTCTACGTGGGGATAAGATATATGTCCCTCAGCAAACGTGCAACAGCCATAATGAACAATAATTTACATTGATTTAATTCGCAACTGCCTATGCTGCCGGTGAGGTTATTTGGGACTTGTATAGGCGAACCCTCGCCAGTCATGTAATACCACCGTTGCAACTCCTCAGCGCCTGTTGGATGAAACTCCCGTCCAAGCTGAACACCCGCCATTCTCATCCAATACCGAGCTGTCTCTCCATGACCCCTTCCTCCAGCTTTATTTCCTAGTATAGTGACACTTGACCCTGGCCGAGTCTCCCGGCCCTTACTGGATTATGGCCTGACGGTGGTGGATCTGTCCATCCCCCGTCGCATCACCGCTCAGGATCGTAACAACCGCCGACAACAACCAGATTCATCCTAGTAAACTTGACCTTCATCACCGGCGTCTTCTTGGTCGGGAACGCGCTGATCTGGTCCGGGGTAACCATGACCTCTTTGCCCTTCTTCTTATGCGTCCCCCCCGTGGTGCCAGTTGCCGCCGACTGCCCGGTCGCCCCGCCGCTGATACGGGAAGCATCTCCAGGGCCACCGGGAGCCTCTGAACCCACAGCGGCGGCATCGAGGCCAGCTTGCTGAGCCGCCTTTTGCGGATCAGCCGGAAGCTCAACGTCCCACAGCCTAACCGTGCCGTCTTGGCCGCCCGAGGCAAGAACGTTCGACTCCACGCTGAAGCTCAGAGACCAGATGCCGCCCTTGCCATGGCCCCTGGATCGCTTGATGCGCGTCCCCTTGTCAATGTCCCAGAACATGATGTTGCCAGCGATGTCCGCGCTGGCAAGTATCTTGCCATTAGGGGAGCACTCCAGTGCGCTGATGTACTCTGTGTGGCCGGTGAAGACCCGGACGCACGACCCTGACACAACCGACCACATGCGGATCGACTTGTCAGTCTCATCCGAGGCAGAAAAGACGTATACCCCGTTGGGGTGCCAGGCAATGGAGGATATGGCAGTGTCGTGGCCGACGAGCAACCTCTGCGGCGAGGCATGGTCCTGCATCCAGACTCGCACTGCCTTGTCATACCCACCGCTGAGGAAGTAATGCCCGTGCGGTCCCCACAGTGACCGGAAGACGGGGCCATCATGTGATTTGTACAGGCAGAGGCATGTCCAAGCCTCTAGGGACCAGAGGCGTATATGCCCGTCGGCCGAGCAGGACAGCAGCAGCTTCGACCTGGTATCAATGGCCGGGTTCTTGCCACCTTCGTCACCAAACAACTTCTGCGGCGGGCCTGAAGCCGAGTTTGAGAAATTGACATCATAAACGGGCGCCGAGTGGCCGATCAACTTGCGGCTGTTGTACTTTTGGCCTTTGTCGTGAGGATTCATGGACGGCAGCGCCTTGCCATCGAGGGACCACACGCGGATGTACGACTCTGATGTCCCGGCAGCAGCCATGGTGCCATCATCAGAGAAGTCCATGCTAGAAATGCTAGACGGCCGCTTAGTATTGTCCACTGGGCGCCGGGGGAAAGGTAGACTTACGACCCAAGGGTGTTGTGGAAGGTGAAGATGCATGCGCTCACGGGGACCCCCGCCCCCCCGGTTCGACCGTCAATCTTAAAGCGGTCCCTGTTCTCCCTGAGCTTGGACATCTCCAGAACAATGTCGCGCGGCCGCGACGGAGGCAGCGGAAGATCGGCGCGGCTGGGAGCATCGGCGCTTTCCTCCCTCTTGATCTTCTGGTCAAGGTCTTCCAGCATACTAGTCTGGCCTTCCTGTAGAGGCTTACGAGCCTCTTCCTCCTCGATCTCTGCTCGCACGTCGTCCCTAAGATCGGGATCCATTGGTAGTGGGCCGAGAGTGAGGGGTGCAGCCGGATCGAGGACATCTTTGTTGAGCAGGCCAATGTTGACGCCGGGGATGCCTTCATTCGCATCGACTTCATCGAGCTCTGCGTTTTTGGACCTTCGGTACACTGCCTCGAAGCTGAATGGGGTCACTGCCCCGCGGACGGTGGAATCAATCTGGCAGTATGTCACAAGGAGTTGCCGAATAACAGAGCCGCCCTGATCTGTCTCGCGCTCCAAGAAGCCGAAGAGGTCGCCAGTCGCATGCTGATTCAGCGCTATTCGGTATCTGTTTTCTTTGTACAGTTTTGCGGTCTTGTTCTCATTCACATGCTGCGGCAGGCTGATGGTAGCGAAATTGCTCAGGTCATCATGATGGCCAGGCTCAAAGTGGTGACCGAGCTCCTTGAGGAAGGCCTTGGCGTCCTCTCCGTAGCCGCTTGTTACGAGCTCAATAAATGAGTAGACAAAGATCGGCCACAGGAGTTTTGATAGTTCGAACTGCTCGCATGTCAGCGCGTTTGTCTGACTGAAAAGCGGCGTGGCACTACTAACCTTGTAGATGTCTAGGTTGTTCTCGACCCAGTCGCGCAGCAGGTTGAACGCTGTGGCATACTTCTTGGGCCCCAGATTGGCGAGTTGCTGCAGTGGCTTTCCATCTGGACCAAGGTGCTTTGACTCCTGGCGAAAGATCTCCTCGGTTCGATTGAACCCCCGTTTGAGCAGGTAGTCGGTAACCTGGAAGACGGAGGAGTCAGCAGAGTTACCGGGCATCACGCAATATCTGCGTCGGCAGAATAGTGTGTAGATGGTATGAGAAACTTGGAGTGATGAACCTCCCCGTGTAACGCGACAAAGGCAAGAGTGGAAGGCCAGAGGGCTTTGGGGCATGCGACAATGGGCTACGCTGGTGTCGTAGACGCGACTGGCACAATGATGCTCACCCAACGGAAGCAAACAGCAGCACTTACAATCTGATTTAGATTCTGATTGGACATGGAAGTCCCCGACCCCGAGCCTCCTGAGGGGGCGGGCGCAGGAGCTGGCGATGACACTTGGGCCGGAGCGCCGAAGTTGTTGGGTGCCATTGCGCCAGGCGCGGGATTCGGTCCCGACATGCTGGCTATGGCAGCCTTCAGAGGCAAGGGATGCTGTTGCTAAGGGCGCAGATAGAAAATAGAACGGGCTGTTGAGATCCGCAAGGCCGTGGAGTCTTTAAAACCGTCCCAGTCCCATCAAAGAAGCGCCTGTGGCTGCTGCTGCCCCTGCATGTATGTGATGGGAGGCTGGGAGGTCAACCTGCCACCCTGCAGGTCGGATGCGGTCGCACTGGTAGGAAAGCTGCGATATGGGGAGAATTCTGCCTTCGGGAGCGCTTTCCGTGAGATGTGCGAAATTTTGAGCCCGTGCGCGATGGGAGCTGTTGAGTCGGGGGCGTTGGATAACAAAGACGAGGTGAGAGTATTGGTCAAGGTGGTGAGTTGGTAAGGAACTCGGTGTTGGAACGCCGTCGAGCTTTGAACCGATATTTAGCCGCTGCACTCTGAAAAGGAGCTTGCGCTAACACGCCGGAATGCTGGGGAAACCTCCCCACATTATTTTGCCTCCATGTCCCATCCATGGTCCAAGTCTGGCATCGTCAAATGACAAAACAGCTTCACACTCATACAAGGTGCCTTTGGCTCTTATTGGACTCTCACACAACAACCCATCTCGAACACTAAATCTGTGTAGTCGCCTGCCGGGTTTTATTTTCGACTGCCATATCTACCGCTGGGTTGAGCGTTGCTTGCCCGAGATGGCATCGCCGAATGACGTGCCCATGAGCGAGGGCGAAGCCGCCATCCACAAGCCTTTCACCGTGGAGGAAAACATCCGCCAGCTCAACGACATCGACAAGAGCATCGTCCAGCTCATGAACCACACCGCCACAGCCCTCAAAGCCGTCTCCATCCCGTCCTCATCTTCCGCCAACGGTGCAGATGGATCCAAGCCAGAACCCGACCCTGCGTCGCAGAAGGAGGCGCTTCACACGGCGACGGACTCGTTTCTCGATATCCTCCACAGCGTCGATGTCAAGATGAAGCGCCAGATCATGGCGCTGGAGGAGGCCGGCATCGTCAACCTTGCTCCTGTGCCGAAGCAGGAGCCGGGTAGCACTGGCACCAAGCCGTCGCTCAAGCCGAACGGTATGGGCAATGTCGGCAGCCTTGACGTGGGTTGGCTCAACAGCCGCGGATCCAAGGTGGAGAGGGAGATGGAGGCGGAGCTATGGACCAAAGCCAAGGAGTTCCTTGGGAAGGAGGGAGACGCAATGCAGACGGGTTGATGCCTCCGAGGTGATGAGGACTTTCTGCAAAATCGGCCTTCTGGGCCGCGTGAATTCCCGGTAGGTATCTTGATTGGATGCATATCTTGTATCGATGCTAATGCCTCTTTTACTATCTCACAGTCCGTTCTGGGGGTTATAGCTGAACACCTCCAACTTCTCACCCAGACTGACTCCACAGCTCCGTCTTCACAGTGGGAATAGAGTTTCGACGTATCTCACAGCACATGACCACTACCTTGGTGCGAAATGCGCACCTACATCTGGACGCAGTATCGGGGACCGGTTGTCTCAGTTATCACAGACAAATGTCGACGCACATCCTCTTCCGGAATGCCTGATCCCCTCGATCGTCGCGCGTAGAATTCAACGCTATCACCCACCCAGTTGACGGGTCTTCAAACTGGGAATATCATCTCGCTCTGCTCACATACGATATCATGACCCTGCACCTCGGCGAACAGCTCCCGGCCGCATCCCTGATATCTCTCGAGCACCGCGTCCAAGTCACCCGTCCGAGCCCTCGCGACTGGAAATAAGATAGGCCCGGATATATGCCAGCTGCAGGTTTCAATGTGTCGACATTATGAACCGAACGAGGCGATCTTCTGCATTGACGGAGTCCTAGAGAAGATCCAAGACTGAGGGATCTAGGACCATGGGTCGGTATCTTGAGGTTAAATATATTCAGTGCAATGGCCACAATTGTCCATGTTCCCATGCCAAGACAATTTCGGTTCTATCTCCGAACGCCGCATCCAGTCGGTTCTGCTCTATGTATGCGCTTTGTACCGTTCCGTCTTGTCCTCCTAGAACCTGCTAGTAGTCAGACCCGACGACAGCATGATGGCCGTATGTGGAAGCTTACATTGCGTATCTCATGCCCTTGTCCTTCCGAAACAGCCTGGTTCCCGAGCCCAAACGCCTGCCGAAATCAGAAGTGCCTGTCGCTTGCCTCATCCTAGATCACTGGATATCCATCTCAACCTCCTTAGTAGTACCCTCCTTCGACTCTTCCACCTCCGGCGCATCTACCTCCCCGTCAGCAAAAAAACAATCATCCCTCAAAAGCTCCCCAACCAACCCCCCACCATCACCGCACTCACCTTTCATCTCGACAACACCCTCGGCCTCCATCTTCCTCCTCAGCGCATGTCCCATCTTCTTCTCCAGCTTGCGCGCCTTCTTCTTGCTCAGTACCCTCGTCGGCCCGCTGTTCGCCGCCAGGCCGGGTCTCGCGCCGAGGGAGGCTTCTTTCTTGGAGATCTTGTGCTGGCCGGCTTTCGACTTTTGGCGCTGGATTTTCTTGGCTTTGGAAGCGCGGGCGGCGAGGCGGTTCCGCGATGGGCCGTTGGGATTTGATACGGAGGGCATGTTTTTTTATTACTTTTCTTGTGGGGGGTTTCGATTGGTGCGGTTTCGGAGTATCGCGTTCGGCCTTAGTGAGGAGTGTTGTCGTTCTGGGGAATTTGGTAATGTGGTGTTGAATTGTGCGGGATGGATGGATGGATGGCGACGTCGACGGTTGCCCGACAACTTTTTTTTGGGTCAGGTACAGGCGAACAGAGATTTTGCCCCGCAGGACCCTTTGCTCCCCTCCCCCACCGCCGGGCAGCGGAGCTTAACACGACTGGCGACAGAATCTTGCTGGCCGCTCTAACAATCACGGCACACTTTTGGAAGTTCTGTTTTCGGGTTCAATGCCAAGTAAAAGTTACATGGAGTTGATTGTCATTAAATAAAGTACAGGAAACTTAGGCCGTGAACTACCAGCAGACAGAGAAGACGTAATAGTTGGAAAATAACACGCCAATGACACCAAATTTGACAAGTCGACAGTATGTCACCCTCTATAGAACCCATATTTCCCATGCTACCGTTTCAAATCATCTGGAGTTGTCTACGTGTTCGAAGCAACCGGGGCTGGTTGGTTGGCCTCGCGGCTCCGACGCAGCATCCGCCTCTCCTCATCATCATCCTCATCGTCGCTGGTCAGGCCCTCCAGCTCAAACTCCTCAGCATCACGCGCACGCCCTTCCTCCATGGGCCGGCCGTTCAGCCCCGTGTACCCATTGGCCGACAGGTCCTTGGTGCTCGCCAGGGGGTTCGCGAGGCGGTCGTACAGGTGGATCAGCATGTTGGTGAAGAGAAAGACAATGGCGGCGAGGGAGAAGAGGATGAGGATGTACGCGACGTGGTCCATGGAGGAGCTAGCAACTAGGTCCATCTGCTCCTCGGTGGCGCCCATGAAGAGAAATCCGGCGGCGTAGAGGAGCTGCACATGTTAGCAGGGAATTTGATGGAGGATTTGACATTCATTATGATGGTGCTTACATAGACGGGAATAAACTGGAAGCTGCTCCAGGAGCGGCCACTCTCGTCGAGCGACTGCTTGTCCTTGAGGACAAAGGCAACCTCAATGATACGCGTCACGCCGGTGGCCATCAGGGTATGCCCAAACATGGAGTGCGTGGCCTCACTGACCATCAGCTCCTGCGGATGGGAGGACATGGCCCATCCGGTGATAAAGATGACAAAGCCGGGGATGAAGTTGCGCTTGGGGTTCCCATCACGGTCCCTGCTCATCCACACACCAGCCAGGCCGGCGCACCACCATATGATGCCCATGGTCGTGTGCTGCCAGTCATTCTTGACCCAGGGGGTGCCCCACCGATGCTCAGTGAAGGTGTTGACGCAGCCCCACGCCGCAATGACGGTGCTGTCGTAGAACTCCTGCGACCGCCCCGTGTTTGTTATCCAGACCTGGCCGACGAGGAGGATAATCGTAAGGATGATACCATACGCAACAAACGCACTACCCATAATAAAATGCGCAGCACACTGGCCGACGTGTTCCCCCTGGCAGAATCCCAGCGTCGTGATACCGCCAAAGACCATCTGCGTCCACGCGAGGAGCGGCATGGCCTTGCCGATGACCGAGTGGCACGGCCGGATGAGTCTGCGGATAAAGCCGTTGACACCACGCTCCCAGTGGCCCTTGAGGTAGAGCCCCAGGACGACCTGGACGATGAGGAGGATTTGGAGGATGTGGGCGAAGATGGCGTGGATGTTGTTGCCGACGAACTCGCGTCCGCCGTGGGCGTGGCCGAGGAAGAAACCCACGACGGCTAGGGCGGCGCCGAAGATCTGGGTTGGGACGTGCCATCGGGATTTGGTCAACTGAAGTTGCGGTTGCTCGTTAGAATTGTGAATCACGGGAAGGTTGATTTTGGGGACACAACGCACACCGAAGACCATGCCGATGGGGAAGACGACGCCATAGGCGAACATCTGGATAAAGATGTGGATCCATAGTGTTGCATCCTGTCCAGTCCGTGTCAGCACTCCCTGAACCGTCATAGCATCCCCCATGTTGTCAGGCCACGAACGATTGGATCCAGGGAGATTGTCTCCCCTTCAGGAATCTTGCTCTCGCCGCCATGGTGGTCGTGGGCGAGTGCCCCAGTGGCAGAGAAGCTTATCGGTAGAAGCAGCGCAAGGGCGGGCGTCGCCATCCGGGGCCGGCTGGTAGCCGTCATGGTGGACGCAGTTCGATTGGCGATGGTCAGAGACCCCTAATCTGGCCTCTGGGGGGCCCGCGTGTCGGGTGTTCGGACGGTCGGGGCGTCGTCGAGGTGGTCGTGGATGGGATGGGCGACGCGTGCGAGAGGGGCCAAGTGTAAAGCAAGTAAATGCCTGCAACAGGAAAGACGCTAGAGGAGGTCGGTAGAAAGAAAACAGCAACTGTTGCAAAAGGGACACGAGGAGGACGAAAAGTGACGGCCAATCGTGGACCAGGTGTGAGCAATGGGAAGGGAGGTCGGAGGTCCGGCGGCATCCTCGGCCGCGAGTGGAGACGTAGGGGTCAGATAGGTACAGCTACGGTGTACGTAGCAACACAAATGGCAATGGCGGCGATGTGATTGGCCACGGCCATGATGCCCTCGTCTTACAAGAGAGTGCACGAAGACACTCCAAACCAGAAGGGGATACAAGATGTCCATATTGTTTTTTCTTGAATGTATATTATTTGTAGATATGTCTGAGCCAATGCAACTTGAAAATATCGCTTTTTACATGGAATGTTGCCGGCTTTAGGGGAGGCATAAGTACCAAACGACACTCTACTTCCACGCGCACCTTCATGGTAACAGCAGCGATAGTCGAAGCGCCAGAGTGGTGAGTAAAAGTCGTATCTTAATATACTCATTTTACCGAATGATACAGCACATACGACCATACCTAGTGGAAAATACGGGATCCCGTCCGCTCACCCATAGTCAAGCCGCATCATACAAAAACTCGGGGGAAGGCTGTTGTTGACGTTGCTTTAACTGTTGATCTTTGGCGAGAAGTATGCACAACGCGACGACGGCTTAAAATACGTGTCGAGTCTTTAATTTGAAACTGCTAGTTAAGTCGGCCTCTGGAGCGGCCCCCCGGCCTCACCCCCTGTCATTCGGTAGGGGTTAAGCTAAGGGCTGTTTGAAATGCACTAATAATTTCTGGCCCTACGTGAAGTAGGTTCGTTTTGTTGCCAGTTAGGTGATATAACGGTAGGGTGGGGAAGAATGCGTGGGACTTGAACCTCTAAAAACGGTGGTTGGGGATGTTAATTTCGGATGCACTAACCTCCGATTTTGGACGCCTCTGTCCTAATAGCAAAGAGTCCTGAGGGGCTGATTAGTAGTTGGGTCGGTGACGACCAGCGAATACCGGCTGTTGTATGTTTTTTTTTAGATACTTTTGCTTAGTCCATTGACTAGTATTTAACATTAACCGGAAATTTAATTGTAAGCCATAGTCTCTTTAGTCGACTGCATGTTTATTGCGTTCTGTATACGGGCTACTTTCGGACCATAATCCATCTCGATGATGGCAGACACTTCAGGTGCGCGGAGTGCGGAGTGGGAGTACAATAGTTCGGAATGTGCCTTGTGGGGGGCTTAGTCCGGCCGTATAACGGCGAGGGCCTGAATAACCGAACTCGCCAAGAATATTTCCGCCCAAGTGGCTGATTATACGAATTGCCCAAATACACGGGCCGTACCAGAGGAGCGTGCAATCTCGGACCCCAATATGCCAAGCGAGATGATTGATAGCCGCCGAATCATTCGTCGAGAAATACATACGAATTCGTACAATAGTGACCAGTCAGTAATAATGTCCCCACACGAGATTTAACCGAAGGACGGCCACATTGAATAAATTAATAGCACTATAGCGCCAAACAACTACTACTCGTACGCGACGCTCAAAGTCGTGAGGCATCAAACTTATTCCGCAGCCTCTCCCCGTAACGCCCGATGAGAAATGGTATCGGTAGGAACGCAAGTGCGATGAAACCCAGCAACGAGTTACCCCATCCGAGGCCGAGCACGTTGTACATGTCGAGGGCGCACAGGGGCAGGACGGCGCCGGCGATGGACCGCATGATGGTGTTGGCGGCGAGGGCCGAGGCCGCGTACAGCGTGTAGGCGTCAACTAGGTACATGCTGACGGCCATGAGGCAGAGCAAGTTTCCTGGAAAGATTCGTTAGATGCGGTGTTGGAGGGAGGAATGCGCTAAAGAGAGGAGAACGGAAATGGACTCACCAACACCTATCACGGTGAGCCCCACAATGGGGGCCATCCAGTGTGTCTGGAAATCCGCCGTCCAGCCATAGATAAAGAACCCCACGGGAAGGAGCAGCGCGCCAATAGGCAACAGCTTCAGCCTGACCTCAGGCTTCGCCATCTGCTTGCCCTGCCCGTCTGTGCCCGTGCCCATTTTCTTCTTGACCTCACTGTTACTGTCGACAGAGAACCAGCCCATGCCAATGAGCGAACCGAGGCCCATGCCCAGGTACACGAGCCCCACGGTCGTCGCACTGAAGCCGTAGATGCCCTCGAAAACAAAGGGCACGGTGGTGAAGAGCAGGTAGAGGTACCCGTACACCATCATCAGGAACAGGGCGAAGATGCTGCAGATGGGTGAGAAGATAAGGAGCTTTATGGGCCGGATGATGGCCCGGCGAAAGGCTTCCGTGTGGGTGCGTCCGTCGTCCAGTCTAGAGCGGAGAGTGTCATCCCCGGTTTCCTTCCGAAGCCGCTTCGTCCTCCTGGCGAGGAGTACGGGTGCGTACGACTCGCGCATCGTCACGGCCATAACAGCGGCGAGGAAGCCACTCGCAATGGAAACGACCCAGAACACCCAGCGCCAGCCCTTCGCATCCTGCAGCGCGCCTCCAGCCACAGGTCCCAGCACGGGTCCCAGCAGCGGGCCGACGCTGAAGACGGCCATGGCACCCGCGCGCCTCTCCTGGGCTATCATATCGGCGATAGTACCACCTCCGTTCGTGAGGGGGCAAGACCCAAAGGTGCCAGCAAGGAAGCGAAATGCGACAAGCGACCGGAAGCTAGGTGCCAACGCACACGCGACGTTAAAGGCCACGAAGCCCAGATTCGAGACGTGATACACGGGCACGCGGCCGTACATCTCGGATAACGGCGCCATGAGCATGGGCCCGACGGCGAAACCGAGCACGTAGACGGACACGACGAAGGTGCCGAGCTGCTGGCTCGTCTCGCCAAAATCTAGCATGAGGTCCGGGACGCCGGGGGCGAAGATAGAGGAGGCGAGCGGGGCGAGGAAGGTGAAAGCGCTGATGCAGGCGCAGTTGGTGAATTTGCGCCATGACGGCCAGTTGTATGGGTTCTCGGGGTCGTTGTCGCCATCCCACCAGACGAGATGCCGCTGGTTGTCGCTTTCATCGGCGTCCCCGTGGTCGCCGGTCCCTATTTCCTGCGGAGCTAAATTCGCTTTTTCGGCATTTTGCTTCTCGACGTCGCCATGAGTGTTGCTTTCCCCATCGCGGCGCGACTGGCTGGCGCCTACATCGACCGATGGTGTCGACAGAGAGGGTGTCATTTGCAATTGCTTGCGAGCCAGGAGCGAGTCCGACGCTGCGGCCTACATGTAAGGAGAGGCCGGTGCGTGCGGGTTGAAGATGTGAGGAGACATGAAAGCAGCCAAGGGGTCTGGAGAAATGACACGCCCGATGCAGACGAATAATACTACTCCCGGGCTTGACATTGTTGGTGGCGTTCTAATTACTTATTAGACGAAGCTCCGTAAAGAGTACGGTCCGTAGCCGAACCCAGGAAATCGATGCCGTCGGACCCTGGGGTCTGGCGGGGGCCGCAGCCCCGCATATGAACCCGAACACGATGACAAGATCCGCGGATATAAAGGCAGCGAGGTACCAGCTCTCGCTTAGCGGTCATCATTCGAACGATGCGATGGGGTCTCGTTAAAAACGTTGATTGAGTTGGTTCTAGGTGGTCAGACTTTTGTAAACCCCACCACTGCAGTCTGCGTATTATGAGAGGCTGCTTTCCGACTGCAACGCAATACATCGGATGTCCAGAGAATTCGTTGATCTGATTGTAAGCGACGAAATGGTGGCTTGCACCACAGAACAACGGGCCCATGGTGGTGGCGGAAGGGCAGATTGTCGAAAGATTCATGATCGCGGCCAGAAAATGTCACATACAAAGTCTGCGAGGGGTTGATTTTCGGATGTGCAAAGGCAGATATGATCATACTGATCGATCGTACTGCGAGCGAAGGAAGTTGTCGCCGGGATGCCCATCGACGTGTGAGGGGTACGCGTAACCGAGGGCCATCCTGTCTACGCTCAGCGCGCGTGGGTTGGCATTCGTCAGTCGGTTGTCTATCATGCCAAGTAAGCTTCCCTGCCAAGAGCCGAAACGAAAAAAAAATATCCAAGTTAGATCCAGAAAGAGAAAGAAAAGAGCAAAAAATATAAGGTAGCGAATCGGACGTCTATAAAGAGCAAGAAATGTATTGTGGTGATGGGTTAGATGCAACCCTCCGTGCGCAGGTCAAGATGACGTCCTCGGATCATGTCGCTCCTTCCTCGTCAACCAGCACTGGATCGCAAATGGGCCACTGTCAAGGAAGGTTGATTGATTTGTGTACCGGTACGCGGCGGATGGGAAGGTACAACCGGAAAGCAGGAGCGGTTTCCCTCTTTAGTACGAGTAGTAGTCACGTATCAAAGCGAGGAATGGAGTGACTGTCGACCGATCCCATTGCTCAGATCGCCAATCATGGATAAATCGACTTGACTGCCCATCGACCGAAAAAAGGTGAGCCGGACGTTGACTAAATATAAGGTGAACCTACGATGACCCGACCCTCAGAACAGCAGCAACGGCGACAACACTTCGTGGATCTTCCAACTCCCAGAGTCGCACTGTCACGGACCACAGACTCCGCTCATGCTCATCGCTGCTCTAAATGTAAACACCCCCGGTCCCCGGATGCCTCCAAGAGTCCAAACTCAGATGCTGCCATTGGATCCAGATTGCGGGGGAAATGGGGATTGCGGAGAAGCCAATTCCACGACCCCATCCCAGCCATACTGTATACCCGACGGCTAAATGCTCCCTCTCACGTCGTCACAACTCTTGCACTTTCAAGTTTCAACCTCGTCTGTCCTGCCCTCATTGCGGGCGAGACGGTTCCCTCTTGAAGCCCACACGACGCCGACGGCTGTGAGGCGAGATACAGATGGTCCAAGTGGTGCCCGGACAGAGCACAAAGAACGAGCTGCTAGGCCTGCACCATGGACGCGTCCCTGTCTCCAATGGCACAAACTCCGACATCACCCGCAGACTACGGTCAGTTTGCTGTGGGCCGTAAGCCCAGGAAGAGGACGCGTCGCGCCTGCGACAAGTGCAATACCTCTCGCACGCGATGCAATGGCGATCATCCATGGTGAGAAACCCCGGGTTGAACCTCTGGGCGTTGGCTGAAGCAATCCCCTTGTCGATGCAGTGGCCGATGTCAAGGTGAGCTGACTCCATCCTCATATTCTCCACTACACACATATACAGTAGTCCAGGTCGCAAGCCAGCCGGCAACGGTGTCTTGTCGCAAATCATCTCTGACCATAATGGGTGCTCCTAGAGTACGGCTACGACTGCCACTACAAGCGCCAGGCCAAGAAGCGCGGCCGCGTTCCCCTCAAGGAGAAGAAACGACGAGAATCGCAGTCCGATCAGCAACATGAGCATGTCTCCTCCTCGCCCTCCTCGACGAACGGTGAGAACATCAGCCAGCAAGAAGAAGACGATCGCCGGCACGAGAACACCACCATGCAGGACTTCTCCGTGATCCTCGATGCTGCGCAGAGCATTTCCGCCGCCGCCAACCAGGAGCAGCAGCAGCAGGAGAGGGGACGAGGTGCCGCGGTCGCCGCCGCCCCAATGACCTTTGGGCCGACTCCCAGGATGGACGACTTTGATAGCAACAATCCGCCGCCGCTCGACCATCCCACCAACAGCAGCGGCCTCCAGCACTCGGATCTCTCACGGGGCCTGCCCCGCCTCATGGGCGGATATCCCCTTGCCGGCCGAAGCTCCCAAGACTCCTCTTTTTCTCCATCCGGCGGCCAGAATCCCTTCTTTGGCACACCCAATCCCACCCTCAACTTCGGCCTCTCCAACCCCGAAGAGGTTGACCGGCCGTCGCCGAACAGCAGGCCCTCGGAATGTCGATACCGCTGCCTCGAGCCCCTCCTTCCCTTCATAGGACAGCGGTTCCCGGTCTCGGTAGCCTGTGACTTGTTCGACGTCTACCTCCTCGACCCGGGGGCCTCGCTCTGGCGCTTCTCCTCCCCCTTCATCCTCACGAGGGTCTTCCGCCGCAAATCCCTCTTGGGTTCCAACCCGCGACCCACATCCCCTGCCCTGCTGGCCACCATGCTCTGGTGTTGCGCCCAGACTGCCGACATTTCCGTGTTGCTGGTGCCCGGCTCGCGGTCCAAGCTTGCGAATGCTCTCTACGAACTAGCCACTTATCTCATCTCCCGACGGGACCCGGACCGATGGCGGCGCATACACGGTATTTCACCCCTTGTTACGAATTTTGAGTATTTCACGACGATCCTGATGATGGTGTAGGAGGCCTACAGGTTGAGTACGACCGAGACTCGGGCGACTTATTCCCCGAGACGACAAGCAGTAACGAGCCCGCCGGCACCATCGATGACGTCCTAACCTTCCTGCTCCTCTGCATCGGTGTGTCAGCCGGCGACTTCAAGTCCGACTGCTTCAAGTGGTGGTGCAAGGCCAAGCGGCTCGCCTTTGCGCTGCGTCTTGACCGCCAGGATGCGCCTGGGGCCGGCTACTACGGCGACAGCGGCGCCGCTCCGCTCTCACTGGCTGAGTTGGAGGCGCAGGAGGAGAGGCGACGGGTTTTCTGGCTGCTCTACGCGCTGGATCGACATCTGGCCCTATCTTATAATCGTAATCTTCACATCCCTGACTCGATATGCGACGTCTACGGTTGGACTCTCTGCACTCCTGTATAGGTACTATGACTAACGCCGATATCCAGCCCCTTTACCCGAGTACATATGGGAAAATCTCGACGACATCCACAACCTTCCGCCCCGAACCCTAGGCCCTCCGGTCACCGTCACGGGTACCGGCTTCTTCGAGTACTTCCTCCCTCTTATGGTTATTCTCGGCGACATCATCGAGGTGCACCACGGCCAGTACCACCCGCGTCTAGGCACGTTGGACAAGAAATATGCTGAGCGCGCCATCGCTGAGCTCATCGCCGGGTGTGAGGCCAGCGTGGAGCGCCTCGCCCGTAGGTACCGCCTCGGCCCCGGCGGCAGCGGCGTGGTGTCACAGGCTCCAATGCGCATCAGCACAATTGTCACTGGCCCGCTCGATCACCTCTCCAACGTGGCGTCTGCGCAGCAGCATCAAGCGCAACAACCACAACAACATCAACAGCCCACCTCGGCAAGCGATCAACTAGACGTACGCCTCGTCGTCGCCTACAGCACCTTCATCCTTCACGTCCTCCACGTCCTTTTCTACGGCAAGTGGGACGCCATAAGCATGCTCGACAACGAGGACGACTGGATAACAACCCCGCGCTTCGCCGAGTGCGCATCCCACGCCATCGAAGCCTCCGAGGCCGTCGCCGATATCCTCCGCCTCGACCCGGAACTCACCTTCATGCCCTACCTTTTTGGCATATACCTTCTGCACGGCAGTTTTATCCTCTTGCTCTTCGCGGATCGTATGCCGCAGTTGGGACAGAACCAGAGTGTTGAGCAGGCTTGCGAGACTATCATTCGGGCGCATGAAGTGTGCGTAGTGACGCTGAGTACAGAATTCCAGGTAGGCCCTTTCTAGCCACTACATATCTGATAGTTAGGAGCATCTGGCTTACCTTAACTGTAGAGAAACTTTCGGCGGGTGCTTAGGTCGACACTGTATAATGTCCGCGGTGGCAGCCCGAGTAGCCGGGAGGAGCATCGGCTTGCAAGGAGGCAGGTTCTTTCGCTATACCGCTGGACGAGAGGGGCGAAAGGGTTGGGGATTTAAGGAAATAGACTGCATTGTCTAGATATGTTGTTGCCGAGCTATGTATATATGAACTCCATACCCCCCCTTTCAAGTGTCAGTGAGGGGATCGTAAATAGCGGTGATACCGCGCGCAGTCTTGCTATTAAGGCGTTCTGATCATGCTTCTACCAAAAATCGTAGTATCACGCTTATTGAGATATCTCCGTTCTCTTACAAGGTCTCACAAATCAAAGGTCCCTCCAGTTCATGTCATGGTCTAGTGCAGGTTGAGTTTACCGACGGCTATTTCTTGTCTAATAACTTTTTGCCCCGTCCATCCAAGCCAGAATCGTTGAAGGGACTTTGAAATCTGGAAAATATCCTGCGCAATAAGCGAGTTCTAAAGTGGCTGCATATTTTTTTTTTCTTTTTCTCAAAACACAAATCTGCTCCTGTTCCAGCAATGCAAGAGTTGAGAAGCATACACGAGGATACCTGTGCCTGGAAGGGTCCGAGTCGACGACGCAGCCCACCCTATATGTATAATGTTGTCCTCCAATCCTCCCTCTTACACATAGCCATCTAATTCCACCACGCTTTCGGAGTGAGTCGATGCCGAACCTGAAGTTTGTGACTTTGACGAGGAGCATGTCGATACTAGTTGAGTTCCGCGCATGCTCATGTTATACTGTCCGAATAAATCTACTCCTTGCTGCTAATTTCTAGCTTCGAGGAAACTCGGGCCTGCTGAATTGTATCGCGACAGAGGCTCAAGTATGCATACATGAACAAATTGATTGAGAGTAGAACATAAGTACGAGGGCAGAGAGAACAATAACGCGGCAGTGATAGTCTATCATGACAAAACCCTCTTTGAAATAGCATGGTGTTCGGTAAGCGATGCGTTCAATCTCTTGGCCTAAGCCAAAGGTTCCTTCAAAGCAGAACCATAGTCGTAACCATCCAAGCCAGGTACGACAACCTTGGAAACGTCCCAGCCCGCTTCGTACAGCTCCCGAGTCGCATAATCAGCGACACTTCCCGAGAGCGGCTGGCGAGGATCTTCAAGTGTAACGCGCAGCCTGGTGGTCAACGCTAACCAGTCATCCGGCCCCCCGATAGCTGGCAGATCGCTCAAGAACTCCGTCTCGTCGTCAATAACGGGAAGCAAGCCCTCATCTACCTTGTAGGCAGGGTAGCCCTCGAACATCTTTCTCGAGAGCTCGACGTAGCTCCTGTGCCTGCCCCAGAGCTTCCGCATCTCGGGCTCATACGCGCGCAGCTCCTCGGCGCTGCTGTCCGCCGTGACGTTGGGGACAGTTCCCTGCGGCACAATGTAGACCCTCTCCACTGGGAGCTCCGGATTGGACTTGAGGAGCATCTGCGCGAGCGTGTTGGTCCTCATCACCACGCCGGCCGTCTCACGGCCTACCTGACCGTTGATGAGGACCATGGCGCGCTTCCAGTCAATATCGTGAGGCTCGAAGGCGTTTCTCGTTTGCATGGCGGAGTCGAGCGCCCCGAGGAAGAAGGTCGCCATCATGATGTGGTTCATGGGCACGGAGGCTCCGAGCTCGTCCTCCGTCGCGTCAAGATAGTTCTTGCGGATCCAGCCGGCGGTTAATTTCTCAGGTTCTGCGAGCACCGTGTTGAGGAGACGGATGGTCAAGGCGCAGGCGTAGTCGATCATTGAGGCGGTGGCGTCTTCACGGCCTTTGTATGTCTCAACGGCGAGCTTTTCGCGCCACAGAGATTCCGAGTTGGCGCCTTTGGCGGCCTTGGTGGCGTTGAGGAGCGCTTCGGCAGAGGCTCGCCATACGGTAGAGTTCGGGGTGAAGCCGGCGATCTCAGCGAGTGAAGCTACAGCCGGGGCCAAGTGGGAGACGGCGGTCAGTTCGATGAAGCCAGCCACCCCGTAGCGGTAGTTGAGGTAGGCCGGGTCCCTGCCATCCCCAGGGTACAGAAGTATGGCGTCTGAGCTGGCCACAATCAAGGGGTTGGAAGATTGGAGCTCGGTGAAGCCATTCCTATACTGTGCGCCGATGCTGGTGGTGCCTGCGGCCCCGTCTCCGGTGTAGACCCTGAAGAGGCTCATGAACTGGGGGGATACGTACGCTCCGTCAGTTTCCTGCCTTTTCCCGAGAACAGGCAGCTCTCCCGGGACGAATGCATATACGTGGGAGTCCTGGCGGAACCGGAGATCCTCGGTCAGGCTTTCGGCGGTGACGAGATAGGATTGACCATCGACGGAGAAGGTCGAGACGTCCGTGGCCCCATGTGTGAGAAAGGTGTCGACCTGAACAAGGAGACCCTCATCCGTGAGGCGGTAGATGACTGAGTCCATGGCGGTGATGGGATCTTCCAAGCTACCAGTCAGAAACTTGACGTGAACCAGGTAAGATGATCCGTCGTCACCGGTCACCAATGCAAACTCTCGACCGCCGGCACCTTCAAGGGTCTGATGATGTTGGAAAGAAGTACCGTCCCACTTGTAGACAAGGCTGTCCGAGGTGATGCGGGAAAAGGCCAGGAAAGTCTCCCCGCGGCTCTCTAACAAGCAGAAGGCTCGACCTCCAGGACCATCCAACTTCTGGAACGGTACAAACTCCCCATTAACCCACTCGAGTATGGTTGAAAGCTCAGCGTGGTCCGCGTACGCCAGGAAATCATGACCATCAACCGAGAAGTACAGCCAGTTGTAGCCCATATGCGAAGCCACAGTCTGGAAAGGCTGAAAGGCTTGGCCATCCCACTCGAAGATTGTCGAGCTGGTCGAAATGTTGCCTACAGGGCTTTCGTCGACCATGTCGCCGTGGCCCTGAGCCAGAGCTAGGAGATGGCGCCCGTCGATCTGGAAGGAGCGCCATTGCTTGGCGCCCCAGGTCGGTATGCGCTGGAACTCGACCATCTTCTCGCCATCCCACTCGAAAATGACTGAGTCCACGTTGGGGTCAAAGTGGGGATCGCTGCCAGAGCGGATGCTGGCGGTGGCGAGAAAGGTTCGATCATCAACAGTGACGAACTCGGCATCTTCGCCACCGGGGACGTCGAGCTGCTGGATCTCGTGAAACTGGGAAGATCCTTGATCGGTGCGGTAAAGCATGAGTGTGATATCGCTATCACCGCCGTGCATCCCAGGGGCGCCGCCGGGTATATCCTGAGCGAGTTGGGGGATGGCGAGCATGGGGGATGCTTGTATATCAAGCAGGCTAGCTGCTCTAGCGCCGCTGGTGTAGAGGGATTGAGAGAGCTCAAGCATGTTGGCGAATCTTTCTTAATGCGATTACTTGAATATGAATAACTAGGTAGTCTTAAACATATCCATAGGAACACCCTACTCTTTTATATTCATGGTACTTATACGTCAGCTCTAGGGGCTGGGGCTGTGTAGTTGATACTAGGCCCGGCGTCCTATACCTGTTATAGGACGACTCCGCGGACTTGGTCCGCGGAGCGTCTATTTGGTGGAAGGTGTGATCCAGGAGCTCCTCCTGAAAGGGTGATTGCTGAAACGGAATGAAACATGACGGAAAAGGTCAGGCGCCAAACACCTGGGGGGAAGTTGTTATTTCTCATGCAAGTTCCGCCGCAATTACTACAGCATGGAACCTCCCTACGACCTCGACTGATACTCACGGATAGCACGACCTTCTTAAGGGATATGATTTGGCGAATTTACTAAAAACAACAATCTTCTAAATTGAATGGAAACTCCCTAGTTTATATCAATATCCATCCAAGTTCTGTAGAAGCAAGGTCCACTGAGGGCTGTCTAGATCAGGTACAGTAGCCAGGAACTCCGACCAAAGCCGTGACGAATATGCCGTATCCTGCTCCATACCGTCAACATCCGCCCCTCCATGGGCCATGACATTATCCGCGGCAACAAAAGGCGGAGGCCATTCGTCTGAGGATATCCTAGAGGTACCATTCTGCTGTGGGTGCCCTTCCGGGGTAGAAGGAGTCGTAGTGGGTACTGGATGCGAAACCTCCCAGGGAACCGTATGGATGTTGGCCATGATAGTCTGCAGGCTCTTCCCAATCCCCTTCATTAGGCTACTCGACCCTGACTTCGAGGACTCCAGCACCCTATACGCCTCCAGGGCCTCCTGCCTCATCGCCTCCGCGTCAAGAGCGCCGGGATTGTTCGACACATCCGTTGCCAGCGCCAGCGCCGCGCTCGTGACATGACGCAGAATCACCCACGACCGCTCGGGCCTCAGCTCCGACACGACGGCCTCGTCATCCATCATGCGTCGCAGCTCCAGTATCTTGCGCGCGGAGCGGATGCTCGCGTCGCGCGAGTACGAATACTTGGGGCTCACCATGGCCTCGAGGTGATAGGGGCGATGAAGGCGGCATATCCGCGAGTGGAGACTGAAGTGCACAACGATGCGCTGCCACAAGATGTATGGACGCTCATGGCAGATGTGCTGCGTGCGCTGGACGCTCTGTGGGTCAAGCCGGTAGCTCTCGGGCATGTTGACAAGGATATCCTGGAACCTCTTGTCAAAATCCATGATGACCTGGTAGTTGGGCTCTGGGAATTCGTCAATGATGGGCGGGATAGTGTCGACGATCTCGCGGCAAATATCACCAGCGCGAACACGCAGCAGAAAGTATGTCATTGCTGTAGGCGTCGATAAGGGGAGGTCGGGAGGGGGCTCCAAAGGCGTGACAAGCTCATCGTCCACGTTGGCTGGGAGGCGAACGTTCATTTGACGCTTGTTGAAGGTGTAAACACCCTCATACGGGGCTTCTGAGAAAGATCCAAGCCTAAAAAGAAGGTAATAGCCAAACTGTTCCTCCCAAGTACTCTCAGATGACACGAGGGAGGGAGCTGAACTTACCAGTCAGAGGCTACCATGTGCCACCAGACTCGGCGCTGTACTTCAATGTCGACCAAATTGGCTCCTTTGGCCTTACGTTCCTCGCGACTCCTGAACGTGTCCAGCTTGTGAAGCTGCATGGTCCGGGACACGGCAAGGAATCGGGATCGCAGCAGAAGTGCTCTAGAGGGCGAAGGGTTATCAGAGTTGAGGACGACGTGCGCCAGCGTGGCTATGGCGCATATCGTCGCTGTCGTGCTCGGAACCGGTCTCTGGGCATCGTTGAGAATAGACAAGACGAGGATGGTGTAGTGCTCAGAAGCTTCCTTGGCGGCGACGCTCGATACATCCAGCGTTTCCAGGGACCGGGACGTCCATGATGACGTTGCCCCAGCGAAAATGCTGAGGAGCAATAGCAGGTGATCTATGGAAAAAGACTGGTCTCCGTGGCTGTGGCTGTGTATTTTTCGATACGTCTCCTCCATCAGTTCACGGGCTGAGGGGATATGGAGGATAGAGAGGCCTGGGTGGAGAGCTGTCGCAAAGTGTTCGAAGAGTTTCCTGGCTTCAGAGATGGGTGGAAGCCTGGAAGTAAGACTGACAACATCTACTCCGGCAAGGTGCGGTAGATGTTGGGGAGCCGCAAGAGATTCATAATACCTCACGGGAGTACCTTCTGTATCACAAAGCGGTGGTCAGCGCCGGTAATTCCGATGGGCGGGTGGCTAGTGAATAAAGTGAGTGAGCGAGAGCTCTCATACCCCTCGGAGTGTGCTGTGGTGTTGGTTGAAGGCTGGAGGCCGACCCTTGGTTTGACTTGGGAAACACTGCGTCCTCCAGCTTCTGGATACGTTCTAACAAGCTAGGAGAGAATCTGTAGTATGTGTTAATGACGAGGATAGCATGAGATGTCAGAAAAGGAGCACACGGGGGGGAAACACGCACAGGGAAGACTGCTCTAGGGGTGGATCAGATGGCAGCGTAGACAGTGTAGAACGTTCGTGGGCCGGGACGTTGTTCAATCTGACGTCCGAGGCGAGAGCCGGCCGTTGCTCTGTATTATCCTTGGTTATTACCCCCCGTCCCTCATACTCGCACACAATGTTCCTCTGGGAGCAATTTGAGCAGGGTTGGTTCCTGTCGCAGCGGCGCTTCTTCTCTCGGCAAGGGTAGCACGACAGCGGATAATGTCTAGTCGTTCGGAAGGTCGTGACTACTGGTGCTCCGCTGCTACTGCGCTTCATGGCGGTATCGCGAGCGAGTCACGTAAATGATGGTGATGTTATCGGAAGTAACGGTTAGCCTGATGCTCTCTCGGGAGTGAGTTGGCGATGGGCAAGAAAGCGAAGGGTACGGACATGTAAAACCCGCGCGGGGAAGTGTCCACGGTACTCGACGGATCTGATTGCCATTCTTGGTTAGGGGACGTACTCGTAGCAACTTCGTGGTGGCATACGTATACGTCGTAGTCGCCGGTTGTCCCCTGCTTCATTGCTGGGGCGTGTCTCCAACTTCGCGAATCCCATGTTCCACGAGGCCCGGAGTGTTGGGCTCATGCACCTGCGCCCTGGTTCCGGCACTGGGCAGCATCAAACAAACGCCCTCTATGTCTCGGTTGAAGTCCAATAATATGTCATCTACGGCAGTCAGCCTGTGCGTGCCTGAAACACCAGCCTTACAGCAGCATCCCTGCATGCATGTAACATGTACTCGACCGTCACTGCACTCTGCAGAGTCAGCACACCAGGGGGTTGGCAGGGGACTCGGAGTGGTCAGCTTCCATTCCTCTGCTCGCCACGGCGCCATCATCCGGCTCATGCGCCGATCCTGGGGCTCCCGATTCTAGACTCGATCGGATACCGTCAAATCAGGACGTCAAAATAGAAGCAATCTCGGCGGAATCTGACAGACCAAAAGTTGAGCTCTGATACTATCAACTGCTTCCTGGCAGAATCCTTCGGACGGAGTACGCGACTCGGACAATGGACCCATGGAGCAACTCGAGTATATCGGGTATATATAATCCGTGCTCGAACGTGTCGTCTGGTCTCAAAAACTCTCACATCTTGGACACTCGCCACTACCGCTACCTCTACCGATAGTACTGTCCGAGTATTCAATCTCTTTCGTCTTCTTCTTCTCTTTTTTATTTTGACACCCCACTTTGACACTTGGAATTCCAGCACCAGCACACTTCGACATGCATCCCGCCAGCATCCTGACCATCTTCGCCCTTACAGGCTATGTATCCGCCGGCTGCTACGGCGCCGGCAGGCCCTTTGGCGACTCCAGGCCCGAGGCCCGACGGAAGGCCCAGGAGCTCTGCGACAATGAAGGCTGGAGCGGCCTGTACAACCGGAGAGGACAGGATGGCTCCTCAAAGGGCAGCTGCGTCAATTCTATTTACGGAGGCCGGTTCAACTTCTGGATTGTGAATGAGGACGACACGCAGTCGTATCTTTCGCCGGAACGATGCAAGCAGTACCTCAATGAGCAAATCGATTGCAACAATGGAGGCTGGAACGTTTATCAAAACCCCACGTTCAATGTTGGGTAAGGGTGGCCCCTTTTCGCCGAGAGTGATATTACTTGCCTGCTACTTTAGCCGTTGCTAACAAACCTTGACTATTAGCGTCGATCCCAACCTGGGGGCCTGCTAAGAAAACTACATAGGGGGCAATACTATATTTCACAGAGGGATAGCTTTTCTGAGGAAATATGGGTTCAGTGGAATATTGTTACCTCTATACCTCTACCTTGATGTACTCGAGTCTCCCACCGAGTTGAGTTATTTGGCCCAGCATAAGAAGTGAATGCGGCAGCCGGCATCTGGGTAGCAGTCCTTCTCCTCCATGCACCTGTCTGCAACCAGCTAGCTAGCTACCTTTACTTTCCCCAAATACATCGTCCATCCGTTTCTTGGCCGCATTCCCAATGTCTTCCATCAATCGATTCACTACATATAACGATGGCGGCTTGACGTCGTACTCCTGAGAGCTAACCCCCAATTTCATGACGGTTCACGGCAACAATCTAGTGACTACGATGGTGTGCATTTCTCGTCTGTAACCCGGCGGTCAAGATCGGAGCGGGTTAGTAATTATTACCTGGTATTTCTATCCGGACGGGAGTATAAGAGTCTCAATTCGGCTAGTATTTTCCCACTTCACCGCTTTACCATCTAACCGCACTGACATATCGGTACAGTGGTAATAGCTGCTTGGGATTAAGAGAATAATTACTACACACTTTAACTGATTACAGCACGGACTTGTTTTACTGTCCTACGTGTGTTGGGTCCGACGCCTTCGTCAACAGGTCCGACGGCCACTTGTGTTAGATACCAGATTATGATGTTTCGTATTAAGACATCCATATTATGGGGATAGAAACATGGTACTCGGCCCTAAAATAAAGGATGGAAAAGGTCGTGGTAACCCTGCTTACACTCCTGTGATGCACTAATGCACCGTTCAACAAGCTCTGCCTCAGCATAGAACTGGTACTCGTATATTTCTCCCGCATCCCCATATCCTTCGTTGCAAATTATGATCCAGCTAACAGGTCTGCCAGGACTTTGGCCTGGCTGAGCTCCAGATCCTTGGTGGCGGTCATTAGCGTGAGGTGTTCCCGGGCGTGCAGCTGCTGCAGATACTCGAGAGCCTCGGCCGGCTCCCCGCTGGCGAGCTCAGTTCGGTAGCGGCGGACAAACTCTTCCTGCTTGTCCGGGTCATGGCCATACCACTTGCGCAAGTCGGTTGACGGGGCTACATTCTTGAGCCACTCATCCCATGGGGCCTCATCCTTGCGCTGGCCCCGGGGCCAGACCCGGTCCACCAGAACGGCCCTCCCACTCTGCGGTCTCCCGTCCTTGACATGCGCGACGTCGATCGAGTTTCTGCGTGATGGCGGCATACTTGGTGGAGACTGATGGACTGGACTTTGATGATGACCGACTTGAAAGGCGGGCGTTACAAGACGGGGAGGGAACTTTTAGAGAGAGAGAGAGAGAGAGAGAGAGTAAAGTACATTTTCCGGCAGCTCCTGCGTAACTGTTGCGAAAACAATAAAAGAGAACCCCTGATGCATGTAGGTGGCGAATTCATTGAACGCGAGGAAGACTGCCCTGGCCAAATGCGCTCACCATTTCGACATTGTGAGGTCACCAGTGGCTAGCAAAACTCCAAAAGACGAGGTACGAGCACGAGTATACACCCAGCGGCGGCACGAGGCTAGTAGCATCTTAGTGTCGCATGTAGGACGCACAGGAGTGGGGATTAGTGACCCCCCCCCCCCCCCCCCCCCCCCCCNCCCCCCCCCCTTAGCAATATAATACTGTCCCCTTAGCAATGCTGTTCTTAAAAGTCTTATACGAATCTCTAGACATTTTTACCCATACGAATACTAATTCTCGTGCGAATATATGCAACTTGGATCCAGCCAACGTACTGGGACATGACTATCTCAGTCACTGCCAAGGATACGGCTAGAAATGTCCCGCACGACATAGACCTGCCCGTACAGGTCGACTTCCTCGCAGAACATGGACCAGACGGCCATGCGTCTCGCTCCAAGCCTCGCCTCCTCGGCGTCACCAGCGGCGGCCCCCTCGGCGCAGTACTCCAGCCTGATGCTGTCCAGCCTAGCCAGCGCGTCCTTGTAGGCCTGCCTCTCGTAGTCGGCGAGCGTGAGCAGCGCCCTCTGCATGCTCTTCAGGTCCCGGTGCGACGCGAACTCGGCAAAGTCAATCGAGTTGAGGTTCCCCTCGTCGCGGTCGCGCTCGGTCGAGCCTAGGTCGTTATACATGCGGCACATAGTCGAGAGGTGCCTACACATGGCGCTACCCATGTACTTCTCGCCCGCCGAGGGGAAGCAGTCGGAGCCACCCCCGCGCGGGGTGAGCGTGGAGCTCATAAAGCAGCAGATGAAGGCGAAGGAGTAGGGGCACGAGATGTGGTCCGCCGACGTGGTCCGCACCCAGTCGAAGAAGGTGGTCGTCCTGGTGGATACGGGTTGCGGTCGGCCAGATGCGTGTGCTTGTGCTTGTTCTTGTGTAGAGTCGTGAGGCCTGATACTGTCCTCTGCCTGCTGGGTGTGGGCGAGGAGGTACTTCTTGAGCTCGCGTCGGAGGAGCTTCTGATCCCACGCGCTGGCCGTCTTGACCCATCTGTGCTGCAGGATGAAGTTGAGGAACCTGGAAAGGTGGGTGAAGACGTGGATGTAGGTAGGGCTTCTGTCTGTCATGTCCAGTGCCTTGATCTGGTGAGTGCCATTGGTGTCGTTGGCAACTTTTGCGCCATTAGTTCCATTGACGCCATGGGTGCCATTGCTCCCGTTGGTTCCGTTGGTGCCGTTGATACCATTGACGCCGTTGGTACCATTGACGCCGTTGACGCCGTTAGTCGTCTTGTACGGGATGATAGGAACGACCCCATCATCGACGAGCATCTCACGGATGAGGTCTCGCAGCTCATCGAAGCGCCCTACAAACGTAGGTCCAGCAGTCGCCTCCATAAACTCATCGACCTGGAAGTTGAGTAGCGCGATGATGGACATTTCGTAGATGAAGTCGGTGCACACGTAGCATCGGGCGCGGTTGTTAGAGCTCGTCCAGAAAAAGGGAATCACGTCAAAGTATTTGTCCTCCTCCACATCGGTCCGGTCAAACACGGAGGTCCTATGGCTCCGTAGCAGTCTGGTAAAGAGAGACGACTCGACCATAGAGCCGGTGAGCTCCCAGAGTGGATGGGCCGCAAACAGGGGCGCCTTGGCGAAGAGGGCGACGTGTTTCTGCAGACCCGACGCGCGGGAACGGTCCCATACACTGGAGCCGATGGAGGGAGGGCTGCGACGGGCCAACGTGTCGCTGGCGACTCGGAGAGCGGCAAGAACGTACGACTGCGCGACCACGGGCGAGGTGTAGCTGACCTTCTCGATCCAGATGTAGCGGGCCGGCTGGTCGAGGTTTGCACGAATGTACGCGGCGCCGCGCTCGATAGCGGCATCGAGAGGCTCGAGAAGATCGTCAAACATGTGCAGCTTGCGGCTCTCGGCGAGAATCAGGATACCGTATGCCGTCTCCTCGACCGACTGGTCCCAAGAGCCGCCTGGCTTCTGGTCCAGGAGAGGCCGGAAGCTGGCCTGGAAGAGGGTAATGGCCAGCCTCCCCAACGTCTCGTCGTCAAACACACCGGGTAGTTTGTCTTGCTCGACTGCCGCGAGGACGTCCACCAGGGCCTCGACTAGGAGGAGTGATGGGTAGAGATGGCTGGTGTTCTAAGTGCGGATTGAATAATGAGCGTCATGTTTTTTTTTTTTTTTTTTTTTTTTTTTTTCCATCTCCACACCTTGCCAACCTGGCATTTATAGGAATCATTCAAGCCACTTACCCATTTGTCCTTGATCTTGCCATCGCTCTTCCACCAGTAGTCGCTCAGGAACCTTGTAATTTTGAGAATCTGGCTTGAGTAGCTGGCCGGGTCCGAGTGCAGCAGGGCGATGAGGGCATTGCAGTTGGCACTCAAACTCGGGTCTCTCTCCCCAGAATATGTGCGAAAGTGGGTCGGAGCCTCGAAGACCTCAATGAGCTTTTGGGGGCTAAGAGGCTGTCCGAGCTGTGTGAGCGAGGTAATCGTCTTTGCGCTGTCATCGACGTCGGGCTCGAAAAAGGGGGCTGTGGTGTGCTAGTTAGCTGCGCTGCGCATTGCCAGGGGTGTAAGTGTACATGTATGTTGCATTGAACCATGACATGAAGTACCTACCAAATCCGAGCACGCCTCCCTCTTGCTCGTACGCCTCGCGCAGTATTTCGGTCATTTGGGTGAGCTCGGTCGATTCCAGCTCAGCAGGCGTATACCCAGCCCTCAGGACCGTCGACAGTAGCCACGATGTCTCAAAGTATGTCGAAGGGAACGCGCTCGGGATGGCGCCCGTGTTCTGCCCCGCGGACAGTTTGATGACGTTTCTGAGATATGCCTCGGATTCGTCGTCCCAGGTCGTAGAGTGCATTAGGTACGCCGATGTGGATGAGGGGGAGCCCAGCATAGAGCCCCCCGTCTTGTGGTGTGACACCTTATCGAAATCAATCTTGCCAATAAAGGCCTCGAGCGAGTGGAGGGCCGTCATGCGATGAGGCCCATAGAGGTACTCTGGTCGGAACCGCGCCATCTTGACCTGGTTGATCTTCATCAGGGGCGCCTTCGCGTCGAAGGCAAAGGTCAGGGAGCCGGCTTCATCCTCCTGCTCAAGGTACTCGAGCATGGCGGGGACGATAATCTCAAAGCCAACATGATCCGTCGTGGAGATATCCCAGGTGGCCAGCTGTGACTTGAGTGCCCCGGTTGCCCTCGCGATGCGGTCGGCCATGAGCTCAGGGTCGTGGTGGAGTTGGAGCGGACTAGCAGCGTGGCGCTTCAGTGCGAGGAGAGGCCCGGCAGTGTTGAGAATGGCATCGATGTTCGAGTCTCCCGCATCCTGTGTCCACGACCATGCTCCTGAACTCGCCTGCGTGGCCAGAAGGTGCTCGAAACACTCCGGGAAGAGCCACTGCTTCTGCCCGTCAACCTCCTTGGCCACGAGAGCCACCCAAGCTGTGTCGTAGGGGGCACAGCTCATGGTGCCGTAGCCCGTCTCGCGGTCGTAGTACTGCAGAGCCCGCTGCATTAGAGACTTGACGCCGCCGACAAGAGATTCGACGTTGTGCATCGTGTCCAGGTTGTCGGCGGCCATTGTTGTCGTAGTGTCGGCCAGTGTGCTGATCATGTTCTCGGTCGTTGTGTTCATGTCTCTTCTACCATTAACATCCATGGATGCTATCGCGCCTACACTAAAGAGTTGAGAGCAATGGTTGGGGACGACGACGCGACCTGGGTGTATGGCTGATAACTGCTGTATGTGATCTTCACCTTGTTTGATGCATTGCCGATCTCTCCCTATCCGTACAGAGTACACCCAGGGCTACCCTATCCTTGTTAACTTAAATGCTTGTCTCGGGTAAGCGACCGCATGTTGCTTCGCATCGGGCACAGCACGTGGAGCCGTTGTGCCCTCCAAAAGCAGAATTTCCCAAATAGGCAATGCAGGGTTCGGGCGCATCCGTGTCTGACCCGGAAGAAGAATTTCCTAAATAGGCAAACCAAGGTTGGGGCGCACTCGACGGGTCCCTGTCCGAGGCATCTGGGATCGCCCAGCACCGCTTTAGCATTCTGAGATAACGTTGTTTCCTAGGCTGGACTGGCTGGGATCAAACAAGGGAGATTTTGGTTCTGGGCCGAGTTTGAGGCTGAGCCATGTCTATGTTGGGCGGCATTCGAATCCATCACACAAACCTGGGCCGCTCCACGACCTCCGAGGCGCCGGCCGGCTGCCCATGTGCATGCCACTAATCCCTGCAGACAACTTCCCAAGGTCCTGTCTACGTCGACATGATATCGTCGCCTCGAGTCGCATAGTGGTATCACTTCGCTGCCACATGTCTGGTGCCAGCCTGAGCCACAGTACACACACCTATCTACTTCGACGAGGCTCCGTTGCGAACCCAGGCAATACACGCGATGGAAGGACTGGAGGTTCTCCTCCGCAACCCGGCGGGGCGCGAGCAGACTCGGGGCCTGGCGGTGGTCGTCATCACTCTGACGGTGCTGTACTGGAGTTATGCGTACCTGCTGCCCAGTCTGCGGCTGAGCAAGATCCCCAAGGCGGGCAAAGACCCGGGCTTCCTCGCGAGTCTGTTTGGGATTGGTCTCGCCGAAGCCAAACGCGACTTTAAGAAGAATGGGCTCAGAATCCTAAACGAGGCGTATCTAAAGGTACGTCGTCCTATCTGACGTGTCTCTCTCGACGAACCGATTATCAATTGGCTGACCAGACGATCTGATGTGTATGGGCGGGCAGAATAAGGGATCCATGTTTAGGGTGCAAACGCTCAACGAGGAGCGAGTCGTCCTGAGCCCGTCGTACATTGAAGAAATCAACAAGAACGTGCCCGAGGGAGTGCTCAACGTGACCGATGGGCTGTCGGAGCGACTCATGGGGCCATTTACCAACCTGGACGTTGTCTTCAACAGTGACATGCACATCGAGGTGTGCAGAAGTCCGCTGACCCAGAACCTCCCCAAGCTCATTGCGCCCCTTCGCGAGGAAGCCGAGTACTGGCTCGAGAGGCGCATCCCCGGGGACGACGCTGAGTCGGAGCTCAACGTCCACGAGCTCATTGTGCGCGTCATATCCGGCACGGCCACGCGCATGCTCAGCGGGCCCGAGGCCAGTCGCGACCCAGAGTGGCTCGAGACGGCGGCCTTGTACTCGTACGACGTCGTCGTCGTCGCCCAGACCCTGCGGCACTTCCACCCGCTGCTCCGCCCCTTCATCGCGCCTTTCCTCGACAGCAAGAAGAAGCTGGATAAACACCTGGGCGTCGCCAAGAAGACCTTCCGCGGTCTCTTCATCCAGCGCATGGAGCAGCAGGATCGCGGTTGGGACTTCGCTGCTGGCGAGAAGCCCGCCGATATGGTGCAGTGGATGGTCGAGGCGGCCAAGGGTAGCGACAGGGATCTCGACGTTCTGGCCATGAACATGCTCTTCATGACGCTGGCCGGTGTCCACACGAGCGCCAACACAACCATGCACGCGCTCTTTGATCTCTGTGCCCATCCTCAGTTTGCCCAGCCTCTTCGCGACGAGATTCAGGAGGTCACGGACCAAGATGGGTGGACTATGGCCGCTATGAGCCGGCTCAAGAAGCTCGACTCCTTCATCAAAGAGTCGCAGCGTCTGAACCAGACTGTGCTGAGTGAGTGATGTGGAATGTTCCGACACTGCCAAAAAGTATCAAGTGTTCCTGGGTGGCTGACATGGGATATCTCCTTCTCCCTCCTTTCTCCTTTCCAGTGACATTCAACCGCAAACTTGCCAAGTCAGTCGAGTTCGCTGACGGCACGGTCCTGCCTCGGGGCACCTGCATCACCATGCCCAGCGTGGCCGTCTCCCGCGATCCGACGTACTTTGAGAACCCCGACGAGTTCGACGGCTTCCGATTCTATGACAAGAGGTCCGCCACTGCCAGCAAGTCCGAGGCCAACCGCCAGTCCTTTGCCGCCATCGGCCCGGACAACCTGGCCTTTGGGTTTGGCAAGACGGCCTGCCCAGGTCGTTTCTTTGCCGGTACGCAAATCAAGGTTGTGCTGGCCAGCATCATCCTCAGGTACGACGTGTCGTTCCCCAAGGGGCAGACCAAGCGACCGGAAAATATCTACAAGGGTGGACTCATCCAGCCGGATCCTCGACAGAAGATAGTCTTCAAACGGCGGGTTGAGTAGGTAGAGAGTAGATACCGTGAAGGGCCCACGAAAATTGATGGACAGTTCTTTATAGAGAGCGTAAATGCATAGGTACTCATTCTATATTGCAATGTCCCCTCATCGAGTGTGTCTATGTAGTGTCAAATGAAGACCTTGAACTCGTACAGGGATTCGTCCGAATAGCTACATGGCAACGCCTAATGCAGCGAAATTGATGTCGTCAACCGCATGTTACAATTCAAATGCCAACCCAAAAGGAGAGAAAAAAAACATTAACAAGTCAAAGACCAAAACGAACTCTAGGAATTCCTCATGTTCAAATCCGAGCCATCTTGTCCACCAGGGAGAGAATGACGTTGCTGCTGCTATCATTGCCGCACTGTAGATCAAGCTCGACCGCGAGGGCCTTGGCCCTGGCCGCAAGGGCTTTGACAAACTTCCTCGTGTACTCGAGACTCCCGGTGCTATCCATGTACTCGACGGCGTGCCTCTTAACCTCGAACGCGGTGGGCTTCTGGGCGAGTATGTTGAGTAGGACTGGGTTGCCCGAAGAGGCGTGGATGCTGTGGATAACGGGGAACGAGAACTTGCCCTCGGTCAAGTCCTCGTAGTAGCCCTTTTTCTGCGTGTAGTCCGGATCGGATAGATTCTTATAGTCATCGACAATTTGAAAGATGAGCCCGATGACATTGATAAGGGGCATACAGTCAACGCCCATGTTCGACTCGGTCTGCATGAGCCTCACGGCTAGGCGAAAGAGACCACCCGTCTTGTTAGAAACCATCTCGAGATAGTCGGCCTCGGTCGGGCAGCTAAGCGTATCGCGCCAAAAGAGGTCCATACCCTGGCCCCTATGCAAGGCGAGCATCTCCTGCGTGAAGACTTCCAAGGCCTGGGTTGGGTTCCGAAGCTTCTGTAGTTCCGCCAAAGCAAGAAAGTAGACAAAGTTGGCTGAGTTGATGGTCTGGGCAACGCCGTAGACGCTGTGAGCCGCGGGACGGCCTCTCCGGAGGTTTGAGTTATCTTGGATGTCGTCTATGAGGAGCGAGGCGTTGTGTAGCATGCGCACGACGTTGGCAATGATGCCGAGGCTCTCGGGGGGAACGCGGTGCCAGAGGTTGAGACCGCCGATGAGCTGCGTGCGAAACTCCTTGCCGGGCGCTGAGCTAATGTAGTCGTAGGGTCCCCGGATGGTCTGCTCCTTGTGGTCGGTCCACCTGCCCTGGCCTAGCGATTCAATGTCGTCGAGCATGGACATGAAGGTCTCTGGCCCCTCAGACGGCTGGGGCTCTGTGGTTGATGGGGGCTCTTGGGCTTGATTCTCGGCAGGCTTGGCCTCGGACTCAGTTGATGATGATAAAGACTCTTTGGCTAGAGTCACGTCGGACTCGGGCTGGGAATCTGTGGTGGATGGAGACTCTTCGGCTTCAGCTTTGACGGACTGGAGTTCGGTGGCGGCGACATCATCATGAGCTGGGCCATTGCGCTCTGTGAATTCTGGAACCGAGGGATCGAGCTCGTATGTAGTTTCGAGCGCAGTCCAGATGCCGTCGACAGGCTTCTGCTCTTGGGGTAGAGAGACAAACTCGTGGCAGCGTGGGCTAATGTTGCCAAAACCAGCGGCCAGCTGCTGCTCGACTATCGTCGTCATGTTGTTGAATGGAAACTACAGTGAAAGTTGGGAGAAAGGAAGAATCAGAACAGTAACACAGCACCAGGGCTCCGGGGTGGGCTTGTCTTTTCGTCAGGCTCGTGGCAAGACAGTTCGGCCGAGGCGGAGCAGGCATACAAACACAGGCGGGTGACTATGGCTGGACTTCTTTCAAGTCTCGGCCAAGTCGGCCTTTCCGCAAGAGTGTCTGATCTCAGAGTGTCAGATTACTCTTTACAGAGATCAATGATACAATTAGATAAGGCAGTTGGGCGTGTGATAGTTGTAACTAGGATCTCGGAGTGCCGGATGGACTTGCTGTGACTCCATGCCACGCAGCCGAATGTACCCTGCGAACAAGGTGCATGTAATGTGAAATGCGAGCCTCCATGTCTCATTGGTTGTTACTCGCGCTGCACTGACACGTCTGTTTTTGCACACAGTGATGATTGTGGAATCGACAAGTTGCCCCTTACGGAAATGGATGTGGAGTCCCTCGGAGGATGCTGGTTTGGTGTAAGCCGACGAGGAAGTGAACGACCCGAAAGAGACTTGCACCCTACCAGTAGGTATGCAAATTAACGGGCTTGGATTTATTACTAGTAAGCTTCAAGTATTATTGCCCGGTATGCTTACGCCGTACCATCCTGCCGCATGGCGAAAGAGCCCTGGTCCCCTGCTGATGCGTGCTCGGGCGGTTCTATGCGTGGCCTGGCTTCCAACAATGTCCAAGTTCATGTAGTCGCGCGAGGGGTGCATAAGTACGTAGTATTAACATTTGATGATGGGGGCCATCTAACAGCAACAACACTTGCGCGGGGAGTTTGCGTGAGCCCTTTCATGTTGCCTTTCCCATTCTCCTCCACTTCCTTTCCCCTCCCCTTGTCCTGCTGCCACTAATCATTGATCGATCCATCGCGGGACGCCGACATCGCCGTTGCCGGCTTTCACGCGTGACCATGACCAACGTCTCCTCGGCCAGCAGTCTCGATGGTGGCGCTCCGCCGCAGCTGTCGGCCACACCAAGAGGTCTGCTGCTGAGCCTCTTCCAGCAGCTCGGCCTACACGGGGTCCTCGCTCTGGCAGCGGTGCCGACACTTGTATGGATGTACTTGTCTGAGCTCGGGAAGCCGCCGCTCCTGAACCCGAAGCGCATGACGGAGCTCACGGCGCGAGGCCGCCTCGTCGACTTTGGCCGTCGCAGCAAGGAGATCTTTCTCGAGGGCAGGGCCAGGTTCCTCGAGAAGCCGTTCAGGGTCCTCTGCGAGTGGGGGGATGTCGTGGTCCTGCATCAGAAGTACATTGACGAGATCAGGAACAATCCGCACATGAACTTTGCTACGCCCACGTCGGACGACTTGCACTCGTACATTCCCGGCTTCGACCCCTTCATCGCCACGGATGCCTTTGCCAGAGTCGTGAGGCTGTATCTGACCAAGGCGCTGAGTTAGACCACCTCCCCACCTCGCTCCGCATATCCATCCCTTCTCACCGTTCTGTACTGACGACAAGTGTTTCCAGCAAGAGTCACCGGGCCCTTGTCACTCGAGGCGGGCCGGGCTCTACGAGATCTCTTTGGCGATTCCACGGGTAAGCTGGCTGATACAGGCTTTTTCTCTTCATGAGTATGGACAATGTAACACCGGGCTCTAACCTCCTTTTTTTTTTTNTTTTTTTTTTTCCATTCGTGTAGAATGGCACGAGATCTCGCCCAAGAATGACCTGCACACCTTTGTCGCGCGCATGTCGTCGCTCGTCTTCATGGGCGACGAGCTATCCCGCGACCAGGAGTGGATCGAGGCCTCGAGCGACTGGATCAAGCTGGGCTTCCAGCTGCGCGACGTCATGGGCCAGTATCCGCGCTTCATGCGGCCCTACATCCACTGGTTCATGCCGTCGTGCTGGCGGCTCCGCAAGATGCTCAGGCGCATCCGCGGGGCGCTGGAGCCGCACCTGAAGCGGCGCGAGGAGGCCAAGGCGGCGGCGCTCAGGGAGGGCAAGGTGCTCAAGTACAACGACTGCATCGAGTGGTTCGGGCAAGAGTATGACGAGGGCTACGACGTGGCCGTGTCGCAGATGACGCTCTCCCTCGTCGCCAACCACACCACCAGCGACCTCATGCTTCAGACCATGCTGGACCTCGCCGTCCGCCCGGAGCTGTTTGCGCCGCTGCGCGAGGAGGTCGTGCGCGTGCTCAGCGAGAGCGGCCTCCGCAAGACGTCCCTCTACAAGCTCAAGCTCATGGACAGCGTGCTCAAGGAGACGCAGCGCCTCAAGCCTGTCATGATTGCCACCTTTCGCAGGCTGGCCACGGCCGACGTGCGCCTCTCGGACGGCTTCCTCATCAAGAAGAACACCCGCATCGTCTTTGAGAACACGCACATGTGGGACGACAAGTACTACGAGAGGCCGCTCGAGTACGACGCCTGGCGCTGGGTCAAGATGCGCGACGACCCGGCCAGGGAACACCTCGCCCACCTGGTGAGCACCAGCGCCAACCACATGGGCTTCAGCCACGGCCAGCACTCGTGTCCGGGGAGGTTCTTTGCCGCCAACGAGATCAAGATTGCCCTGTGCCACCTGCTGCTCAAGTACGACTGGAAGCTGCCCGATGACTCGCCCGAGCTGAAGCCCCTGATTGTAGGCATGGGCATCCTCCCGGACCCGAGGGCCCGACTGCTCGTCAGGAGAAGGACACCCGAGATTGACCTGGACTCACTGGATGCGGAGAGTTTTGACAGGGAGATCATTGTGACTGAGAGTACCGCTGCTGCTGCGTCTTGAAGGGGGGGGGNGGAAAGAAAGGAAAGGAAAAAGAAAGGAGGTGGGGAGGCGGCGGAGGGGGATTGGGCTTCTTTCTGTTTCTGCACCGCACCGTACCGTCCATAGAACCGTTTTCCTTAGGATTATACGCTGCACGTTATAGGAGAGAACCATACCTTGCATGCTTTATGTGCACAGTCTAGAAACCCCTGTAGTCAGTCAACGTAGTCGCTCTCGGAATGCACCACCGACGGCAAGTAGTGTCGTATTGGATGCTGACAGGCTCTTTTTCCCCTAATCCAGCGTCATAATTGGTTCCTGTTACCGGCGTTCCCCGAGCTTGATCTCACCATGAAGTGCGTGTTGGTCTAGAGTAGAACTCCGGGTTCCCTAGCTTATAGGCTCACTCTATATTATTCCTGAATTTCCCACTTATTCACCAGCCGAATCGTAAGCCTATATATCTCTAAACGGCTAGTTGGTAAAAACTAACAGATAATCGTCTTTATCTTCTTACCTTTAGCTTCCAAGGTTATCAAGTCTAAAGCGTCGACAGGCCTCCTGCATCGATACCCAATCGGGTTTCGTCCACTTCAGTCGTATCTCCCCAGTACATGTAGTGAAACCCCTCAATGATTGTTCCAATAAGTAGGCACAGACAACGTGCGCTGTGACGCTACAAAAAGCAAATCCAACCACATGACGCCTGACAGCGAGTCTATCGAACAGTGGGCCTGTTACATGTGTGATTCCCACCAATCTTCCTTATCCGGAGCCCTATGAGAAGGGACATACGTACATGCACCTGACATGCAGTTACATTGTTCCTCCACTATAAAAACGACACCGTCCCCACAGACGCCAGCAACTCTCGACATATCCCTTTGTGTACCGGCCAGTTGTACTGGCTCACCACCTTGTCGAGCCTGTCTAGGATACCCTTCAAGGTCCCGAGACGAGTAGAGATCAGGCTATGCAGCACGAGGTGCTCGTCATCATCATCTAGTTGCTGCTGCCGTATGCTGATCCCATAGCCGCGACGACGAGCCTCACTGGCGCCGCCCCTCGTCCTCTTCCTGCTCTCTGAGGCATCCGGCCACGCACCCTCGGAGCTGGCCGCCACCAACCTGCCTCGGTCGTCAGGCGGCCCCTGCACATGGCAGATCCTCTGGAGCGTTGCAAGCAGTCTTCTGCACATGGACAGGAGCATCATGACGTAGGCACGCTGGGTGCAGCACGCCTGGCATGCAAGCAGCTCCGCGCACTCGGCCAACATGGCCTTTTGCCGTTGCAGGGTGTCATATATGTCCGCCGACGGGTCCCTCTGGTCCCACATGGTAATCTCGGTAGCCTCGTTTGTAGATATGGCTCGCTGGATGCAGGTGCATGCTGGGCGAGTGGGTGTGCTGGCTGCATGTGGTTTGGGGGAGGAGACGCTGGCCGGGGTGTTAAACACGAGATGCTCCATCTCGGTGTCGACGACGCGAGGGCCAGACCCCGGCTGGAGGGTTGTGCTCGCCACGTGGGAGGAGCTCTGATGCTCGTCCCATAGGGCGTCGATATCAAGGGACGGCGGACTACTGGCACAGTCATCTATCAAGACTCCAGCCATTTCTGGCGGGGCCAGGTCGGGCATGTTGAAGTCGGCCGCGATGGCACCGTATGCCATCTCGAACGGCGACGGGACTGATGGGGCCGGTGCAGGGTTCATGTTGTCTTCATCTGCTGGCGTCCGTGGGACGGCCGATGATGCTTCAACGGAAGAAGGACCATTGCTTCTGCTGCTGCTGCTGCTGCTGCTGCTGCTGCTGCTGCTGCTGCCGCTGCTACTCTGCGGTGGCGACGGGTATTCGCACCACAGTTTCCTGCTGGAACATCGACGACAGCAACCGGGGTCTCCAGAGCATCGCAACTATAGTCAAGAACCACCGGGAGGGAACTATATCAACAAAAAGAAACCTTTCTCGGGGAAGGCTCTGCGGGACAGGACTTGTGCGACATACCTTGCTTGCGCGGCAGGTGGTGCATGCGACCTTTGTCGGCCTGCCCTCGCGTGTCTTGGAAAAGGGCGGAGGCGTCCTCTCGGAGGCGGGCGGCTCGCCGGCCACGCTAGCCGCCTTGAAGGTGAAGAACATGGATCCGGAAGGTTTGACGCTTTCGTCGCCTACCCGCTGCTCCGTGCAAGTGGTGTGTGTCTCCAGTCAGTCTCTTCGGATGCGGCGTTGTTTTGGGAGAGGCTTCGGAGCAAGCTTGAAGAGGATATACAGATGGGATAACGAGCCAAGTCAGCTCCGGCGCCTTGCGCACATTGACCCGTCCAGTTTCCCTCCGGGGAGGACCTTCTGCGTAAGTAGTCATGCTGATTTGCTTTGCCTTGCAGCAATGTACATATCCGGCAGGAAGTACTGTCGACGGCGGATGCAAGCATGTGGCGGGATATGCAGGGGTCTCGGCATGTGCGGCGTAGACGAGGGATCATACCATCATGAGCTGAGGTAAGTGAGGCAGGGTTCGTGTTTGAAGAGACACAACGCGGTCTTGACTTGGGCCCCTGTAAGGCTGTAACGTCGTCGGGGCAGTCAGGCTGTCTGGGCTCGCCATGCGGGTGGATACACCGTGGTCGACGCGCCATGGTCGACGCGCCAATGTTGGCTGGTCGGCGGGTGGTGCATGTAAGTACATGTATATAGTATTATTAGTATGTACCCAGGTATGTACGGACATCTGAATCCCCTTGACTATGTCTCTTATCTATATATTCGACGGCATACATAATATAGCCAATCGGGGTCGTCTGATTTCCACGCCAAAGCTCGGCAGACTCTGGCATCATCAAATCATGTTCTATTTAGCCTGTGGAGGGAGGGTGGACTAGGCGTAAGGCTGTACGGCCCAAGTCCCCAATCCTTGCGTGAGCCTTGAGATCACGGCGGACTATATGTAGGTCTGGTTCCTGGTGGTATCAGATCCCTAGGTACTATCGATAGGTACCAAGGTCTGGTAATAGCAGCAGGTATATGGATGTGGCCTGGATACATGTATGGACCAGCTGCTAGAAGGACGGATACTGGACGACCTCTCCCATACGCTTGAGGGATTTTGTGAGAAAAGACCAGACGAAACACACAAACAAATATCTGCATGTACTATACTCGTACACAGACGAGCGCTTGCAAGACCAAGGTTGTTGAGTACCCCGGCGCTCACAGCCCGCTCGCTGGCAGTGCTGTCCGGACAATTTATATTACATGTACAATCCCTGAACGCTGCTGGACTGGCCCATGCCGGCGCGACATGCTGACATCCCATCTGACATAAGTGTATGTAACCTCTAATTGTCCGTGCTGGCCGATCTGGCATGCCGGTATTACTCCGTGCATTTCCTGTAACTTGCTCTGCACATGTAATATGCAAACTACTATATACATGTAGGTAGAGAGAGAGACAGATACGGCTTACTCTGCTCTGCCACCCGCCCGGCCCATGGCCCATCCAACGTTCACGTTTGTCATTCGGCGAATTACTGTGTCGTATTACAAAGCACCAGCACACATATCCATAGTCCGTAAAACGACCTATTGCCTTCATGTCTACCCGTCCGAGATGCACCGCTGTGCCGCTGCGCCGCTGCGCCGCCGCGCCGCCAATATCAATGGCACCTTGCAGCAGCTAGATGAACAAGAAGTCACGCACTTTTTTCATGGCACATCAGCTTGTCCAGCCAGTATCGTAACCTGGAACATGACTGCATGACTGTATGCGAGTAACGGCTATTGTAGTAGAAATAAACAGTAGTGCCCCCACGACGTACCTCGTGATCGACCGGTTACACCCGTACCGGCTGACCCGAATTGTTAAGCTTCAAGAATTCAGCCTCCTGGCAAAGCCGCGCGTCCGTGGACGCGGACTCACGTCCGACAACCCTGTAACATACAGCTGGGGGGAATGTGACATACATGCACCGGAGTTTTCCCGTCAGGCGCGGGACCGGCCACGCACAATTTCGCCCACACAAGTCCTACTACCAACAGAGCTACCACCGTGTGCCGTGATCACTTGTACGAGGTATTATAGAGCGAAATTACGCATGGCGAATCCTGCGCCGAAATAGGAGGATGCCCGCCCGCCTGTGTGTATGTTACAGCGTACCGCAGGTGCTAGTAGCCTATGTACGAGGTATGTACAGACTTACATACTATGTAGTACCCCTGCTATGCAGAGGTTCCTGTCGCCGCGGATCGCCTTCCGAGCACTTGGTCGCATGGTCATGGTTGGCCATCCTCGCAGCAAAATACACACCTTGATCCCTACCCTCGATAGAGACAAATCCTCAAATGCAACACACCTCGTCTCGAGTGCACTCGCCGCCGAAAGGATTAGCAAGCTATTTGATGCCTCCTACCACCATCCTACCGCGTTTCGTCTAGGTTTACATATAGCCTCGATATAAGGCAGGTCGGTAGGTGCACTACCACATGGAATGATACTTTCTGGTTCTCTTGCCCCCCCCCCCCCCCCCCCCCCCCCNCCCCCCCCCCCTTGGATGCCGTTTGCTACTGCAGTGGAGAGTTTCCGGGCAGTGCCGCTTACTAGGGTTGGACAGGGGCGGAGCCGCGACGCCTCCGAGTCGACGCCACCGCCCCTATCCGCCAAGGAACGCGGAGCGAAGATGGATGGCCCAGGTGGCTTGCACCAACTGCCGGATGAGGAAGGTTGCCTGTATATGTGTTTGCCAATGGATCATAGTGAAGGATCATACAGACGTAGTGAAGGAACAAGAAACAAAACATGAAGACAGCAACACGAGACGTGGGCGCAACTGTGATCTACTCTGTCATCCGTATTCAAAATTATTTGTGGTACTCTGGGGAGACCCCCTGGCTGCAGCCGGCCGTGTCGTATTAGTAGACCTGGGGGAGATTCACATCCATTGGATGCATTAGCAGCACTAGTAATACACGGTGGCCATGCACGCCTGTGCCTGCAGTAGGTCCTACCTTGACCGCCAACGAGGCTATGGGAGTGAAGGTTATATACCCTGGAACTCGTGCAGCGATGTAAGTACCCGTCCCGACATATACAACGTGCTACAGCACCAAAAGGCAGCTGCGGTTGCTAGGTATTCGGACAGTAATCAGAAAATCTCTATTCGGGCCAGTAAAGCCCCACTTCTAGCGCATCCTATGTACGTGTACATACCAGGTATACCAACCTATAAATTATACCTACCTGTACTTACCGTATCTAGTGACAGTAGCTGGGAGAAACAGTACGTAGTCTCACTCACTTACGATGCCGCTAAGGAAAATACTGGCCGATTAGAGAATTTATACTATCCGGATAGCAATACTCGGCAGAGTGACTTGGTTGCAGTATGTCATTTTACTGGGCAATTAAACAAAATTTTTATACAGAGTAAATACGTCTGTAAAGTAATACTTAGTATGGATACTTATGTTTATGAATATTTCAAAGATCGCCATACAGTGTGAAAATTGAGTGTGAAAATTGGGTTTATACTATATTAACACTGTACTGTCCTGTATATGTGCACCATACAGACGTAGTAGTATGTGCTAAATTACCAGCTAGTGCCTTTACCGCCTTCTGATTTTGCCCACATTGTAATAATACTCTGCCATTGGTGGACTCGCACCTTACTGTAACCCCTACAATGTACTCGTACCAATCTCAACGCACCGCACACCGATTTCCACTTCTCTGAACACACCTCCCGACATAAACTCAAGACACAGCCAGACCACCCGCCATCCGGGCCCGCCATCCATCGCGCGCCCTCCCGCCCCGTTGCCGCCGCCATAATGGACCTGAACCCCAAGTACGACAACTATGACTTCCCCCACACGGCGGCCACGGCCCAGGACGGCCACCTGGGGCATTTGACCGACCAGCAGATTGCCCAGGTCCACCAGCTGCGGATGATGCTCGAGGCTGAGGGGTACACGGAGCGTCTAGACACCCTGACACTGGTATGGCCTATTAATCGATGGGAAAACAATCCCTCGCCCCCCTCAAACGCGACTGACTCCCGGATGGCGGTGTAGCTGAGGTTCCTCCGTGCGCGCAAATTCGACGTGAACCTCGCCAAGCAGATGTGAGCACCGTCCATTCCCGCCCCTCTCCGTCTCCCTCCCTTCCCCCTCCACCCCAGCTGGCTCGCGTGGAGGAAGGAAGCATGGAAGGAAGGAAGCACTCACTGACCCCGGCCCTGACAGGTTCGTCGACTGTGAGAAGTGGCGCAAGGACACCAAGCTCGACGAGGTGCTGCCGACCTGGGATTACCCTGAGAAGCCCGAGGTGGCCAAGTACTACAAGCAGTTCTACCACAAGACGGACAAGGTCTGGCCCACGAGTCCACCCTCCCCC